>LQNS02278161.1:8154138-8165036 GCA_001587735.2 Parhyale hawaiensis
CAGTCTGCACGCTCCGAAGTTACCGGAGCGCAGTCAGTCTGCACGCTCCGAAGTTACCGGAGCGCAGTCAGTCAGCACGTTCAAAAACTGTCTGCAGAAATACTGGGAGCAGCACTCTTCGAGCTACGAATCCTTTCTCTGTTGCTCGTCATTCAACTTCGAAATGAACTAACCTTCACGGGGAATTTTATTCCATTACTTCCATAACCAATCGCACTTAACGCGTGAGTATAACAAACTCCAGTACGAGCAATGTCTGACTATGTTTACACGCTTGTCCATTTGGCTGCGGGTTTCTCTGTGACATGTGTAACATTTCTCTACTATTTCATGTGACAGCAATTGTTCGGATTTGACGAAAGCCTAGGCTCTTTCATCTCACTAGGAATGGCCGTCTGGTCCGTCCGATGTCCAAAATATAATCTAATCAGTAGGCTCAGGTGCTCACCCAGTGTGCTGTCCCAGCCCTATAATTACTGTACCTACTGGGTGATCAAGTGACCGTGGAAGAGTCCAGCACATGTTAGATAAGTGCTCTGTAAACTCCCATCCTGAAATTTAAAGGACCGTACTTCACAATTAGATTTGATACTGGATACTAGGAGAACAAACAGGGCCAATGCCAGAGAGAAACCAAAGCCAAAGTTTCACCTCGATCTGATCCATTGTATTTTCAGGCAGTAAAATGTGTTTTTGTAAAAGCTGAAATTCGGCATCTGCTTTCAGTCGTATTGGCCTGCAGGCATTCAAGTCAGCTGTTAATGGTTTCTTGCTGGATGTATTTTAGCAGGGTTTTGGGCATCCCTGTATCGCAAGATGCTTCATTTGGGTTGTATCACCTGTCCGTGGGAGCTCAAGCGTGAAATTTATTACTACTACTTCTACTACGACTACTACTACTAATAATAATAATAATAAATAACAGACTTCTGTAAGGGTACAGTTCTTTCAGCAAAATAGCTATACGGTTAACGTATATCTAAAATAATTGGCTGGGATGCATACAATATGAATTAAAAGCTGGTGAGCAGATATAATAGTATACCTGATGCCTCATGTGCTCTTCAACTGACGCATCTATTTCTGTGCCTCATTGACTCTTCTGCAGCTTTGATTACAGACGAGTACACCTTCTTCCTGTAGCGAAGGGTCATCATTTTACAAGCTTCAATCTGCGTTGTTTTCGTCCTGCATCGAAAACTTAACCGTAAAATCAAAGAGCCTCGAAGTGAACTTCCTCGGGTTACACCGTCGCTCACAATGATGAGGTGGGCGTCTGTGATGAAGAAGATAGTCATCATTTCTGTCGCTTAGAGAAACAAGAAACTCTTGTTTTAGTTTCGTGTTGAAACGACGAGTTAGAAGATCAGGCGGCGCCGTACGGCCTCCAGGCCTCTTTGACAAATTTTTCCAGGAAGTTTGTCAACACACAGACAAACTTTTCGCTGTTTTCTTTAGCCACATTGAAGGGCAGACTGATCCGCTTAAAAATTTCCAGGACTTTAGGCATGCTTAGATTTTGTTGGAAGGCATTTTTTTGAAAAGAGAGCAGCTCAGCGCTGCTTAGGCAGGGCTGCTGCTGCTTCTTTTCTCTTGTTTTCTGTAAGGTGATGATTTGCTAAATTTTCTACACCTGGGGCTCTTTTAAATCTATTTTATTAAGGTTAAGATCGTTAAAATAAATATTTTTTCTAAAGATAGATATGGTCTAAAATGCTTCTTCAAAAAGTTAATAATTAAACTCTGCCCGTGGCTGAGTGATGGAGAAATGACACCGAATAGGGCAGCCTAGGCATTCGATTCTCGGTACTTCGGCACAGAGAGAAAGAGAGAGGGGAGGGGGGGAGAGGGAAGTACCACGAGGGATTCTCAAATTAGCTCCCGGCACTGGTTTCTTCTCCTCATCTTCACACTGCCGGACATTGAAACTTTAGATAAAGGGGAAAGGAAAATTTCATTAGGTGGATTCACTGAATGCGAAATGTTAATGATCATTGCTACTATTTATTATATTTACTAGAGCACTCTGAGACCGCATACCTCCACCAAGCAAGGCAACGGTAGCAAAAAATTCAAATTGTCTCTGAAACCATAATTTCCTTTGTATATACTCCAAAATCTAATCATTTGTGCCTTTTAATAGTAATGAATAGCTTGTGCAATTTTCTTGAAGATCCGTTTATATCTTTTTGAGTTATACTGCTAACAAACGTTATGACAAACTGAGTCAAACATACAAACGAACTAACCGATCTGCGTCAAAATTTAATCATTCATGTCTTTTAACATTATTAACAACCCCTATGAATTTCATAAAGATCCATTTGTTATTTTTTCAGTTATTGTGCTAACAAGCATAAAATTGAAAACAGTGACTAACGAACCAACGGATAATTACCAATATATGGTCATTTACTTTTGATATATACCTAACAGCTCATGTTAATTTCATAAAAATTCATCCATAACTTTTTGAGTTATGGCATTGAGAAAAATGAGGCACACAAACAAACAAACAAACGGATGGACGTAGCTTCACCAAAAGTTATCATCTGTTCCTCCTAACGTACCTAACAATTCCTGTAGATTTCGTTTGAATCGGTTCAGAACTTTTTGAGTTATCTCGGTGACAGACAGAGAGACAAACACGACGAAAATATAACCACCTTGGCCGAGGTAATAATTTCTCCTATGCCAAATAAAACATTATTCTTGTCCTTCTTCTTACCATTACTATTGTTCGCTTTTTTATTTGCTACTAATGATGTTATTATCTGTATTTGCGCAGTTACCATTGATAACATTTATGTAAGTAATGTAACTCATCCTCAGTTAATGATGCTGCTACAGTTAATTATGAAACTTATGACAATAATGTTCAAAGAGTAGGTATACATGTGTGCATTCTATTGCCTAGGTAACTGTATTCCGCAGTTTCGGTAAGCTAGAGAAGCTGATATCAATGACACTGTAACTATGCCATTGCCTTTATCAGGTCGGAGCACAACAATTGATTGATCTTCACTGAGGTTTCTTTCGAAAAACTATTCCGAAGTTTGAACAATGACACTGAGTGTCGTAGGACCGATTCTCAAGCAAGCAAGCTCTTGGAGCGCTGGAAGAACTTTCTCAGCGAACTGATGTCTTCAAAGCTTCTACGGGGCACTTACCTTTGCCAGAAATGGGAAGGGTCGGGGGCACAAATCGTTAAGAGCCTTCCATCGATGTCGACATAGCGCTTGACGATCTTTGGTCGACTGCAGCTATACACTCCGCTGGGGGAGTGCAGTGCGGCACGAACCAGTGCGTGTGAATTTCCCAACAGGCGGTGAAGTCAAGTTGCTTTTACCTGCCCAATATTTGGTAGGTCGTTGAACTGAAGCAGATCTTCATATCACTAGACCAGTAGTCATTTCGCTGCAACAATTCTGAGACTATGAAATATAAATGCTCAAAATGAAATAAATCATCTAAATCCCTGAGCAATTGTCTTAATTCCACATCTTTCAGTCTCAACTGCAGCGCCTGCTTAGCCAGGTCTGTTACACATACTTTTGAAATCTCTTAGATGAATTACTGAGACAATTTAATAACCTTGTTTTAGCGATAGAAAAGTTTGCACTTGTCAAGAAATGAAGTCGGCAGAGGGTCGTTTGTTTGCCTCGCTGACGTGCAGTTTTAGATAATTATTTTCAAACAAGTTGAAGGGCGCGCTGCTTGTTTAAGCGATAGTTTTCTACGCCAACCGCAATATGTTACGGAATATTTTTTATCTCATGCAGTTTACTACCATCTCGTTAGCATGCTGCTTTATTCAGCGGTGGCTGTGCATTACAGTGCACCGAGATACTTTGCAATGTTAAGCGCTAAAGTGCACAGCGCTAATAATTTTTTAAAATTGGTAAGCTAGATGCATTCATTCAGCTTTTCAATGCACGCTGCTCGTTAGAAATTTCACAGTTACTGATTTTAGTATTTGGGTCAAAACAATCAAGCAGTTGATAATTAAACTATTCCTCACTTATCATTTGCAGCTCCAAGCTTAATCTTTGTTTAAATCGAGCGAATGAAGATAGAGATTACGTCATATGCAAAACTGGGAATAATCTTCTTCACCTAACCTTGGTGTTCACTTGTAGTTAAAATAAATCTTCTTAGCAATAATTTCGTAACTGGATGGAATAGGACTTGCCTTCTGCCAGTTTGATCGTGCGAAATTAAATTGAAATAATGACTCAAGAGAACTAGTGGTGAAGGCCAAGCAACCAGTATTTCATAAAATTACAGAGACCGTCCGCGTGATTACTTATAGTTCACTTGCAAACATAAGTAATGAGCAAGAAAAATTGGTTATTCACGCAGAAGTAACCCAAAATGGGATACATGTGCACTCGTCTTTTGTAGGTAAGTGTGAGCAGATTCTGCAAATTAATTCAAGGTTATAAGTTGAATAAATGCTGTATGTTGCAAAAGGCAAACAGTCAAACGCCAAAAAAAGTATGCAAAATTTTCGTAAGTCCAAAATTTATCTCTCACGAAATCTTATTAATAGCTTGACAGAATAAACCACAAAGCCAAATTAAAAAAAAAAAATCGAACTAGTTTATAATTCCTCTTTGACAATGCGGTCTCATTCCCAAACTTTGAACTACAATGAGAACTTGGAAGGAATGAGTCTGAAAGGCAAGCAGTCTAAACTTCAACAAATCTGCACATATTCTCCTTCCCTCTTTGTGGTTCCCATTTACGTGGCAGTGTCCAGTTGAGAAGGAGGTGCCAGATGAGTAGTTCCTGTTGAGTCAGAGAGTCTCTGGGTTTGCTGCAATATTCCAGTAATAAAGTGTAACTGAGAGCTCACTTCAAATAACTCGAAATATTTATGGTGTTGGTGCAATTTGGAGGCTAGTGTGGGGAGCTGCCGCTCCCTCCGCACCAGTCTATCATCCAAAGGAAGCCCTCTCGAGCCCGCATGCATAATTTAATTTCAGTTACACGGTCGTAAAGGCGTTATATTCTCTGATGCGCCCAGGCAGATTCTTTTCAAAGAATCAAGGGCATTGGAGGAGAAAACGCGCTGCATTTTACATGAGTGGCCCCTGGCAGAGTCCTTTGAGCAGCCGCTGGCACGCTTCACGAAATCAAAAATCAGTTACAGGGGCCACGAAACGTGACCTCTACAGAAATTCTCGGTAATGTATACGGGAAATTACGACTAGTTACGCGCGTTTCAGAAGCCAAAACATGTACTCTGGAACTTGGAAGGCAGGTATTTTCTGGTAAAAACTGTTGGACCCAGCGGCGAGTACTTCCATCAATAATTTAGCACTCTGCATCTCGGTGTTCTGTATATAAAGCAACAAGAGTGGTATTTCATAGCTTTTTTGCTCGGATGAAATTAGAATTCTGCTTTGTCTCCTTCAAAGCAGTTGCCTTTGGAAGCCACACAGCGCTGCAGGAGTTTTTTTTCACTCTTTATAGTAGCACTGGAACTCATATACTGGAATTACCTTTAGCTGGACGGTAACGTCTATTTCGACAATTTCCAGTGTCAAAATATGGTGTCCTTTGAGGTAAATGTTCCGTCTTAACAGAAAGGACAAAGTCAGATGAACTTAAGCGTGGTGAATAATGCCGCTGAAGAGCTTCAAGAAAATTTTTATTTTCTAAAACTCGTCAAATGTCCTCTTGTCTTCTTGATCCTGCAGTCCGTCTTTCTGATCGATTTTTGAGCAAACTTTCATGATCTCCAGTTCGCTGGTCAAATCTAATAAACTGTTATGTATTACACTGAACCATTCCTCCGATCATTCTCACTGTAAATCTCTATAGTCCTTTTGGAGATTATTAAAAGTTGCAGTCATACTGTGCCTAATTTAGAAACAAAACTTTATAGTGCACTTCTAGTAGAAAGTATTCCTCTTTTTCAAAACTCAGTAGTAAAAACACTTACTCGCTATGGAGCCCCTGTCAGCTCTACTGATTTCGATCTCCCATTAGGTGTTGGCTTGCATCCTATCCAAACTATAAGCCGCCGGTGTTTCCAGATATGCTGCACCACTTCCAGTCTCAGTACTTTATCACTATAGGCCTCGTGTGGTGCTAACTTCAACACATCTCTCTAATTAATGAGATGTGTTATTACAATATTTGCGGTGTGATCCTCATGCCTTTAAGAATAGTCATAATGCAATTTACATTTGGCTCATCATCAAGAGTGTAACGGACAAACACGGAGGCTGGCGGAGCTCTTATGCTCTCGTACTGTGAAGCAGATGAAGTAAATGAAAAAAGTGGTCTTCTTTGAAATTTTGTGAAAAAGTTTTGAGAATCCTTATCAGATTTCATGGATGTGCTCACTCAGTAATTGAAACAGGCAGTGGATGGTTATTTAGAAATGCAGAAAATATTACTATATAAACTAAAATACACGATAAAATTCTTTGCTGATACACAGGATATTGCTGTCGGCTGTTGCAATTTCCTGCGAAGGTGCAAGTGTTTACATCAGAGTCGAGTTGAGCTTTTCCCTGAGGAGGCTAGAAATTTATTCATTTCTAGAAAAGAAAAAGTCTATTGCTTTTGATAGTCAGAAATTGATATGCGCTTCCGCAGGTGCAATCAATTAATGGTCCACTTGACCCATTTCTCTTCATAATTTACATCAATGGTCGTGTTCTTAACATCCGCAGTAAAATCAGAAAATTTGCAGATGACACTAAACCATTTCGTGTTGCCGTATCGGCCAGGAATTCAACTGAGCTACCACAAGACTTTGACCACCTCATGGAATGGACCGCAACGTAGCAGATGAGCTTTAATGTCGACAAATGCTCAGTAATGCGCGAGGTCCGGAGTACGCAGCAGTCCGATTCAAAATGTACGGGATGGAATTAGCAGCAGCCACACAAGAACGTGACCTGTGAATGACTATCAGAAACAACCTGTAACACATCAAGCAAGTTTATAAGGGTGTCAAAATAGCACGAATTCAAGGATATAATTATTTCTTTGCACAAAGTACTAGTGTACGAGCATTTGAAATTTACTGTTCAATTCTAATCGCCAAATAAGCGCAGCGATATCAATAAAATGGAAAGAATCCAACGCAGAGCAACAAAATTGATGCCTCAGCTACGAAACAAGCTATACGAATGTCGCCTATAGGAAGTGGGACTCATCACTCTAGAGCAAAGACGATCTAGGGCAGTTAATAGAAACATTGAAGTGCTTCAATGGTTTCAACAACGTGCCTAGAAGGGGACTTTTTGACGGAAACGTTGATAATCGCCTTCGAAACAACGGCCAAAAGCTGAACTATAAAGGCCAATGAATTACGCTAAGCCAGTAGTTTTTCTCGCACTTTATAGTCATTGAGTGAATGTTTGGAATAGACTCCCCTCCGAAGCTGTAGGTGCAGAGACAGTCAATGTGTTTAAAAACTGTCTTGACATTAGGAGTAACGCTTTCCACAGCGACGAACTCCTCCTCTAAGAGTCACATACTTTTAAGAGCCAAGGTTTCAGTGGCTCCCTTAATCCATTATCTGTCACACCTCAACCAATTGAGCGTCTCCGAGCTCCGTGAATTTGCAGCAATTGATCGTGCGTGCATGATCAACTCATAGCTTGGCCGAGTGTATTCTCTTCTTCTCTTCTTTCTCAGTTTTCTAAATGATTCCGACGTATACAGCGATAGGTAGTATAGAGGGCCGAGGCGTAAGACCCGGCGGCTCGCTGGGAAAGGGCCTGTTGGTCCGTCTACTGCCAGGCAGCAGGTATCTGATCTATTCTAATGATCTTAAGGTTAAGTTCAACGCTGTATTGGCAATGCTGTATTAATTTGATAAATCCGTTCGCACTTTTGGCAATTTCTGATATTCATGATAGAAATTTACTGCAATTACGCGATCTAATGCCGGGAACACCCTATGCATTCGCATGCACTACTTGATGCCAGGATGTGTAGCTCGCACTTCGTACGACCGTGTCTATACGACCGACTTTAATAAGATTTTTTTTGGGACGACATGCGAACTGCGCTTCCGCGAAACAAATTGTGCGTGCGTTTGTATAGTGTGACCCGGCATTGCGCATCAATTAACATTTTCCAGTCCCAGTATACGCTTTGATGACGCCACTAAAAAGATTGATTTCTTTGGCAGATGATGAGGTGTGCCTTGTGTTTAGTGACACATGTAACAAATAGAGGGAGGGACGCGGCCGTCTTGTAAATAGATCAATATTGAGGCAAGAATGATGAGACCCAACAGGTTAACCCACGGGGCGGGCCAAGCTGTAGTGCATCATGGGAAATGGGCTTGTGATATCATAAAATCCTAGTACGTTCACCAGTAGCTATTTTGCATTGTTTCTTTTTCACATCATTTGGTCCTCCTGAGGGTCCTACATGTCCTACAATCTTTATAGTTATACAAAAATATGTATGAAAGCATCTACGAACATTCTCAGCTCTCTGAAGGATTTATTATTACTTAGGTTTTTTTCCGTAACAGGCCCGCACCCGGTCAGAGAGCGTCGGTAAAATGTTGCCCTAAGCTGTGCCGCCGCCTACTCGTTACATATCCGCCTCTCCTAATTGTAAAAACTACAGCATCTTTGGAAAAATTATGAATTTAACATTCGCCAGTTTCAACATCGCTCCGTAAGACAGTTTAGGTATGGGGAATAGGGTTAGGTAATTTTTTTGCAAGTTAGTTAACGCGAGTCGGGCGCGACCCTACTGTTATATTGTTGTTACGCGCGCAGCGTATAGCAGCTGTTGCTTTTTTCTCATTTTACCGAGCAGTTGTACGGCTTCTGCGTTTATATATAGACTTTTGCTCTAATATTACTTCGCAGGAAGAAAAGTAATTTTTTTAGTCCTTTAATGTTTTTCTTACAAATCTTGTTAAAAACTTCTCCTATCTCGGAGTTCAATCGCTCGCATCTGAGCCAATTTTTTTTACAGCGACTTGAAATTATAGAGGATAGCAGACCATTGGCAGAAGACGAAAATAAATCATAAATATTGCGGTATTCGCTCGCATAACTTGGCTCTAAAAGTGCTTCTGACACATGCGGGCATTTGTCTGGTTGAATTCATCTCCTCTTTTACCAGACTTTTAAGTAACGTTCTTTCAAAATATTATACTTCAGAGAGCTAAAAAAGATTGTAGATGCTTTGATACATACTTCTGTGCAACTATGAAGATTGAAGTTCCTGTAGGACACTCTTGAGGTTCAAATGAAATGATGAAGAAACAATCTAAAATAGCTACTGATAAACGTACTAGGTTTCTATGACGTCACAAACCCATTTCCCATTATGCACTGCAGCTTGGTCCTGCCCCGTGGGTTAACCTGTTGAGTTTCATAATCCTTGAGATTGCGGATATCAGGTGAATAATTTGGCTGGTTTGTTTCATTTTACGCATTTGCTTTTAATTTCTTGACCTCTTGCTATCATCTTCCATCACATAGGGTCATTTTTCTATTTTTTTCCATACTACATGTCCACCACGAACCATTTTGGCCTCGATCTCTGTTCTTCATTTCTTGTTGTTCTATCAAGTTTCTATGTTGTCCGAACGATGACACAATTCACCTGATTTTTTGTTTACCTCTTCATTAAATTTTACTGAAATTCCTTGCACTCCATGCATCCTGGTCTCCTTTTTAACTATCCTTTTTTTCATTTAGCGGAAGCTTCTCTTTGCCTTTGACTGGGGATAAAAAAGGTCAGTTTTTCAACTTCGTTTCCTCTCAAGCCTCCCCCACGCTCCATTCCACGCACCTCTTGAGTTTGCTTTAGTTTCCGTTCTTGCAACCAGGCCTTGAGATAGATTTGTATTTCTCTTGTTCATCGATCATCGTTTTAACCTTAATTTTGTCAAAACATGTACAGATCGCCATGTACTGTACTAAAACTCTTTTGTATATATTTTACTGTTGAATTTAGCAGTATTTTTCTCTCCTTATTGCTAATGCTTACTTTTTATTAATCAAAAATGTAAAACTACTGATTTTTTTTTAAAGTTGGTTTCTGCAGAGGCCGTCGCGATCATGCAATCAATTGCGCTTACTGTCTGCTATTTTTTATGTCAGTTTCCTAAGGTTCAGTTCTCCCACGTTCGATAATAAAAATTGACCAGTTTTTATTTTTCAAGCCAGCTTCTTCTCACAAGCTCCCCGCAATCTACCGCGCTCCCTGTTTTGCCACTTAAGGGGGCATGAGAAGAAGAACGAAGGTATAGCGAGGCGTCATTGATCAGCGAGGTCTCTGCTGTCCGAGGTATGTCAGGCCGTACTAAAACGCCTCTCAGCAGCTGTCGCTTTGGACTCTTTCCAGATGATATACGACCTTTAGCAAACCGCAACGACAGCAGATGCTCTGGTTTTCATTGCAGGGAACATTGGTCATCTGTGGACCTTGGATATATTACCAGTGTGCTTACAGGGCAGCGGCATTAGAGAATAATGAATATTTTTTTAATTAGCTTGCTGAACACCACAAATTTCAGGAAAAGATTGATATATGGGAAGAGGGCTGCCAACGTAGCAATATTTTATGATAATTAGCTTTGGAACTGATGTACAATCGGTGTAGCATATTATTGATGTAATGAAAGAATGTTTTTATCTTAGCATTATACATAGACTCTTAATCTTTGAGTTGATGTTTTATATTGGATGTAGCAAGTAACACATCAACGATTGCAACCACAGCATTTTCAACTGTAACAGCAGCAGTGTCTACTGCAACAGTAGCAGTGCCTACTGCAATAGCAGCGTTCTCTACTGCAACACCGGGTCCCCGACTGTAACACCAGCGTTCCCGACTGTAACACCAGCGTTCCCGACTGTAACACCAGCGTTCCCGACTGTAACACCAGCGTTCCC
>LQNS02278161.1:8176546-8186667 GCA_001587735.2 Parhyale hawaiensis
AGTACTTAAAATTATTCTTTCCAACCGTCAAGAATGAAAGCAATGAAGTTGCATCAGCGCCTTTTTATTGTTCTTGCTCTTGGTCAAAATTTTGTTATTGTTTAGAAACTCTCAGCAATAAATACATCATCGTCTCAGGCATACAGCCAAAACAACCAAAGCGCTTAAAAATTCAGTCTTGCCCGAAAAGAGCTTTAAGTTATATAGGAGTCGACTTTTTGCCTTAGTATAGCTTTCGAGTTTTAAGTTATGTATAGCTTCAATTCGACTATGAGATCCAGCTCTTGCGAACGTCAGCTTCCAGAAGATTCACTTAACAACGATTCAGCACAAAAAATTCTTATACTACAGCACTCTGAGAGCGCATACCTCCGCCAAGCAAGGCAACGGTTACGAAAAATTAAAATTGGTTCTGACTTTATGATTACTTCCGCCATGGAGGTTACTTTTTTGTCGGCTTTGTCTGTCTGTCTGTGTGTCTGTCTGTCACAAGATAACTCAAAAGTTAAGGACGGATTTTGATGAAATTTACAGGAATTGTTAGGTACGTTAGGAGAAACAAATAATTAACGTATGGTGAAGATCCGTCTATCCGTTTGTTTGTTTGTCTGCCTTATTTTTCTCAATGCTATAACTCAAAAAGTTATGGAGGGATTTTGATGAAATTTACATGAGTTGTTAGGTATATTACAAAGGGTAAACGACCAAATTTTTGGAGTGATCTGTTTGTTCGTTCGTTTGTCGCAGTTTTAAATTTTATGCTTGTTGGCACAATAACTCAAAAAATTATGAATGAATCTTTATGAAATTTATAGGTGTTGTTAGTAATGTTAGAAGAGACAAATGATTAAATTTTGGTGCAGATCGGTTTGTTCGTTTGTACGTTTGTCTCATGTTTGTCATAATGTTTGTTAGCAGCATTACTCAAAAAGTTATGAACGGATCTTCACGAAAGTTGAACAAACTGTTATTACCATCAAAGGGCACAAATGATTACAATTTGGAGTTGATACAAAGAAAAACCCAAATAAAGGATGTAAATACATATTAGGTGTTATTACATTATACTGTTTTTCAAGGGAAAAGGTAGGTAATATTACAAGTAGCTCCAGTAGGTACGAGCTGGCTGTACCTTCCCCTGTTCGCTGAAAGACTGGTCAGATATTAGTTGGCTTTTGCCCTCCACGGAGTTGATGGAAAAAGTACGTGAAGTTGGGACGTAAATTAGAACAGGGCCTAAAAGAACCTGCTAATCCCCTGCTGGACAAAGATATCGATCATATCGTATAACAGATCGGCGGCCTGTGTCTTCGGAGACCTTGTGGCCTGACACAAAAAGAAAAGATCGGGAACTTCTTGACAAAGTTGGCAATAACTCAATTAACTCTTTGAGTCACGCTCTCGTTCACAAGACACACAAGGAGTTTTAACGTTGGGCAACATCGAAAACTTGTTAGCGTAATACAGCAGTGCTGGTTAGTTATGATGGGTAATATTTTGTAGTTAAAATTGTGTGTGACAGTGTGCTTTGAGAGTGTACAAGCATACATACGTGCGCGTGTTAGGTAGTAAGAGATGGCGTGTAGCGTAATCGAAAAAGAATGGGTTTCCCCAACAGAACTTTTGGATGCCCCAGAAGATGTTTTACTACATTAGCCTTTGATAGAGTTTAACAATAATATATAATTATGATAATAATAGTTTTTATTCTGAAACATAATAGGTTCAGAAAGACTTATAACTGGAGATCTCTATATATACTTCCTGCGAAGGCTCCGGTTCTTTTTGGCACCACTTTATTTTGGCGCAGAATATTTTGGGGCTGATTGAAATTGAAACAGGATACATGGACTAGAGTGAAATTAGCATAAAGCCTTTTATTTTAAATTCATAACTAAAAACTAATGTTGAAATAGTCGCACAATATGCAAAATGCGCTCGTCAACTTTCACATACTTAAGAAGATAACATCAACACTATATTGACTACAGTTATTTATTCAATGCAACTCGTGAGTGCGGGCTAAACCACGTCATTATTCTAACGGGTCTTTCTCGAACCTAATTTAATCATACCTAACCTAACCTAACTATACTTAACCATATCTAACCTAACCATACCTAACCTATCATACCTAACCTAACTATACCTTACCTAACCATGCCTAATCTTACATTCCTTACCTAAACTAACCTAACCTATTTATTGGGCGCAAAAAAAAGGGCGCTACAACATCGGCGCCAAAGCGTCCCATTCCGCCTGAGAGAACCAAATATTGCGGGTGTAGGACATATGGTCCCTGGTATATAGTAATTGTTTTACACATTTGTAGTTAATACTGGCTACTAATATAAGAAATTATACTGGCTAGTGGCTACTAATATCAGAAATGGTGAGGATTATTTCGACAATCAAGTAAAAGGCTCATGATAGACAATATTCATCGTCAGCTTAGGAGTCCCTGGGCCCAGATCTACCAAGGTTACAACATTGTAGGTCTTGCTGTCTTACCCCGCACACCATCTCTATATCCTGTAAGAAAAATGAGCTATGAACCCCACACTGGTAACTGTAACTGTGAATCGTTATGCACAAAACTCTTAAGCGCTCGGCTTATGAGGGAGCTCGTTGAATACTTTAGGGTTTGAACCCATCAAGATGTCCTTGAGTGCTTGAGCTTTGTAATTGAATTTACAAATGCTTTAGGGTTTGAACCCATCAAGATGTCCTTGAGTGCTTGAGCTTTGTAATTGAATTGACAAATGGTAACTGTGAAATACTATACGGGCCGGGCTTTATAAGCTTGTATCTACCTTCATAAATATGGGCCCTGGTGCGAATCGTAGCAATGGGCCGATGGCTCTAAGCCTTCGGTCGTTTTACTCTCATTGCTGGGTCGCGAATGGTCGCCTCTGGTGATCCGAGCCATGGCTGAACCACGTTACGTAGTTCAGCCATGATATGAGCAGAGTATTAGCATGATGAAGCCAATACTGAGAAGTTAGCGTAGTGCGAATGCAACGAAATCAAAATTTAAAATGTTGGATGATTCAAACGGTGGTGTTGAATATTAATGTCCCTCAGCAATATGATGACTGGATCTCTCCGCCTTGGTGTTATTATAATTACGATATCTGGCTTGAGTGTACATCTCTCCGCAAATATATATATTTTACCTTGAATTCTGAGTGAAGCTTCGCAGCGTAGTCATTACTACGAGTACAGAATTCGTAGTTCCAGAGCACCTTTAATGTACTGAGCAATACTTTAAACAGTCAGTGGTCTTGGTGTAATCTGAAACGCTGTTGAATAATTCAAAAGGTGAAGAGAGAAAAGCAGCAATTAGTGTTTAAAGTCTCATTAAATATTCTTTGTATTGCTGTAAAGTTGAGCATTCCACTAGTGTGGTACGTATTTGCAGGTAAAAGAAAAAGACTGGAAGTAACATGCATCGTAACAATATGGCAGATAACGTAAGCTCCGACAACAGTCTTATTTTTAATTGACAGACTGTGACAACTCCTAAGCTACCTACGGCTGGTAGCTGCCAATAATTGTTAGTAATTTTTAATTAATAATTAAAAGTGAATTCAGACATGTAATATGAAACTTATATGCATCAGTGTAGAACCAGTGAAGATGTGTGCAAAATCGAATTATAGTAGTTATATGCCCAATCAGAAAATATTACGTAAATAGCCGATTTTTATCGGAGAGAGCTTCGAATAATATCGGTTGTTTGCTTGTCTGCCATTCCAAAGCGCATTAAAAAACTGCTGGAAGCGAAGCACAACTTGAAAGACTGAGATACGCCAAAGCAAGAAAACTGTCGGAGTCATTATTCAAATGTCAATTTCAGGTCCATTTGCTTCAAAAGTTTAGGAAAGATTAAACATTTTTGTGGAAGTTGAAGGGGAACCGGAGGCGTGATGAGCATCAGATGACTGACTTCGATTGAAAGTATAATGCAAGGTTAGTTAAATAGCACCGGAACTGGTCTAATTTCTAATTGTTTGCTATGCTTTAGTTTAAATAATGTCACGACCACACGTAACGTTATTTTCATGCATGCTATACTTTGACCGGCGACAGCGTTTCCAATAGCGGTGTTCCTCCGAAAACTGATTATTAATTGGGATCTTTAGTCCAGGATTTACTTTGGAAAATGTGTGCAGCGTTAGAACTCGCAGCAGTTAAATAACGTTGACATCAGAAATTATCAAGGATTGAACCTCGTGCTCTTCTCAGTGTTTGTAAACTGGGTAAATACATTTAGGCGCTAGCGAAATTTGAACAGGAGACTTCAAGTGTAACGCAAAATTACTCTATAGCGAAATTCATATGATATCTTCGTTTTCTGATATTCCAAGGCTGAGTTGCAGTTAATGGTACCGATTTAAATTCTACCGCCGCCTTATTTATTTACTGTACTATATACAAGTAGAGTACTCTGAGAGCGCATACCTCCGCCAACTAAGGTAACGGTAACAAAAAATTTAAATTGGCTCTGAAACCATGATTTCTTTTGTATCGACTCCAAAATACAATCATTTGTGCCATTTAATAGTATCAACAGTTTTTGCAATTTTTTTTTGAAGATCCTTTCATTACTGTTTGAGTTATGCTGCTAACAAATATTATGACAAACATATAAACGAACCAACCGATCTCCACCAAAATTTAATCATTTATATACTTTAACATTACTAACAACTCTTGTAAATTTCATGAAGATACACTCAAAACTTTTTGAGTCATTGAGTAACACACATTATGGCAAGCACAACTCAAACATAGAAACGACTCAACAGAACTACACCAAGTTTAACCATTTTGGCAAATTAATATTATTAACAGCTCCTGTAAATTTCATAAAGATCCATTCAAAACTTTTTGAGTCATTGCGTAGCGAACATATTATGACAAACACAGCTCAAACATAGAAACGAATCAATTGATCTGCGCCAAAATTTAATCATTCATGTCTTTTATCAGTACAAAAAATTCCAGATTCACTCAAAACTTTTTGAGTTATTGCGCTAACAAACATGAAATCAAACACAACAACAAACGTACGAACGAACAAACAGATCATCACAAAAACTTATTCATTTACTCTTTGTGATATACCTAACAACTCATATAAATTTCATAAAAATCCGTCCTTAACTTTTTGATTTATGACATTGATAAAAATGATGCAAACAAACTTACAAACGGATGGACGGATCTTCACCATAAAAAAATCATCTGTTCCTCCTAACATACCAAACAATCCCAGTGAATTTCTTCACAATCCATTGATAACTTTTTCAGTTATTTTGGTGACAGACATAAAGACAGACAGACAGACAAATAGACAAAGAGACAGACAGTCAAACCCGACGAAAACATAACCTCCTTGGCGAAGGTAAATATCCTTTCAGTGTTAAAAGTGTAAGAAAACTAACAGTTCAGTTATCAATGTTTTGTTAGTATGTCTTTAACTAAATATTCATATTTTCCATGACGACGGTAGTAGTATTCCACAAGAGCTTGGTCCACAAGAAATGTTCCATCAAATAATCGACAAATATGTGGGATTCTTACAGTTTTCTTAATGAATATGTTCTTTTTTTCAGGAGTTACGTACTTATTTATGTGCCTGTTTACTATGGCAATCTCTTTAGCAATGCACCCTCGTACATAATTTTTGGGTGGGAATACAGTACGCAGCTACCGTAAGGTAATCAGTTGAAGCATGGACAGATTTCAATATTTATTGCATGGTGCTTTGATTTGCGTTAACATTTTTTCATCTGATATTAGCGCTTGAACGGCACAGCGCTGCTCCAAATAGCATGATTGTCCATCAATAACGCTAGGAAAGCGGGGGAAAAGAGCGAGATTCCTCGCCCTTCTGTCGATATTGCGCCATGAAAACAAGTTGTTATCGTTCATTTCGCTGCTGGAAGTCACGCATGACTTCGTAAATTCGCTCCTTGGGGCCATAAACAAGTTGCCCTTCTATACCGCCTTCTGAGCGCCGTGGAAACGTTACGATGTCTTATGTGTTCATCCAACCACGACGTTCTTCTGTTGTAGATGTTCTACGTGCCGTGGAAACGGTACGAGGTTTTATGCATTTATCGATGCGTACTCTTCTTCTGGTGTAGATATTCTAAGTGACGAATGATAATACATATAATGTCGACTAACAGTAAAATTTAACGTTTGCTCTGATGATCGGGAAGTGTTCCCGAAAAGTCAAATTTTTATTATTAATCGACATTATGTTTATTATTATTATTATTCGACAACTGTCTCAGTTTAGTTTCCTTCTAAGTGTCGTATAAACGTTAGGACGTCTCATGTGCTCATCGAACCGTATCGTTCTTCAGCTGTAGATATTCTATGTGTCGTGGAGACGTTATGATTTTTATGCGTTGATCGAAACTTGTTGTTTCATTGTTGTAGATGTCCTAATAATTGTCATATGAACGCTGGGATGTCTCATGTGCTCATCGAACTATGTTGTTCTCCTGGTGTAGATGTTCTCTGTGCCTTGTAAGCGTTACGTTGTTCTATATGTTTATAAGTGCTGCGTGTATCGGTGGATAGTTAGTGAATTTCGCGATCAAGACCCACCAAAAGCGATCACGGATTTTTTTTTATTAAATTGATCAAATTCTTGGATCACGATCTCGGAATTCTTTGAAATTAATTCAGAGATTCAACTTTTATTTACTGAAATACATTTTTTTATATTTCCTTTTGCCGCCTTTTCTGCTAGAAACTAAAGCAAATAAGCAATTTAGTACTAACAGCTCAACTTAGCAATAACCAGTTATTAACTATTATATTAGTTGAACTAAAAATTAACCCATCTTTCCCGTTCGACGTGGGCCCAACGGCAGTCACCACCCATATCTCATTTTGGCTGACAGACTTCCGCTGTCCGCAGGGTCCCATCTCGGTATCCGAAAGTATAATGGATGACGTCATGGAATGTAAAACACGGCTGACAAAAAGGAGTAACGTGAGTTGTCTTCCAAAGTAACGGAGAATATCTCAGCTTAGGTTCAGGAGTAGCATAATGACTATTGAAAAATTATATAATTATCAGTTATGAGCGAGACAGTTATGAGTGTTTTTTTTACTGCCTTACAGATTTTTCGACTTTTCCTCTCAATTGTCCAAACAGTGCTTTGCCTCTGGTGTTCAGGTTGAAGGTAATACCACTAAGAGCTGACACTAATTATGCAGTACTTAGACATGAGGTGTAAATGTCAGTCCCCTATTTCTTTGGAAAAATCCTTGCTAGTTATTAGTGATAACGAAATTTATTTCCATTCATAGCTAAATAAATATTCTGCAACGCCAAATTTTCGACCGCAAGCCATATGTTATAGGATCGTTCACCCAGCATTGGTGTTCATCAAACCTTTTCGTTCTTCTGTTGTAGATGTTCTGAGGGGAAACGTTACTATCTCTACCTTATGTGTTCATTGAAGTAAGTGTATATACATATTTATATTTGTGTAAAATGTGTATATTTATATATTGCATGCTGTACCCCCTCAAAGTGGTGGCGCCAAGAAATTGGCTTTGAGGGAGCTGAGGAGGGGTGAAGTAAAGTGTGGAGGAGTTTCACGTTGCTATGGGAGACATGTCTGTTGGTTATATGGTAGAAATATTGGGAGTGGGAGCTAAGCGGGGGAGGCTTGGCTCGTTATTGCGGGGGTTAAAGCTCCTCTTGACCCCGTCACTGCACCTACCGAGTTTTATGAATGCACTGCTATATCTTATGTTTATCGAATTACTGTAATTCACAATTGGAACATTAATACTTGAACGTTTGACAACCTTAGTGTCCAGGTCAACACCTGATTACCTTAATGTCCAGGTGTATAAGTCTTTTGCCATTTCAAGCTATATAAAGACGTGAAGTTTTACCAGTGAATGAGCGCAAAAGGATTTCAGCGTAAGCCAAAAGTCATCAAAAGCTACAAACTACGGTCCTCCGTCCGCCGTAAATGGAACTCATAATGAAGGAAAAACGCAACTGAAATGCTACAGTTTTTTGACACTCCTCTCGTTTGATGGCGGAGGCCTCCACTCGTCAGTCTTTGATTGTTCCAAAGAAACCCAAAAATTGGCCGGACATGCGAGAGGTTCCTCGCGGCCAAAAATGCTAACGAGATCAGGGTACTTGCGGTAGACTTCCTCTACTGCTGCGGTCACATTCCAGTTTGTTAGTTCCAGCTCAGGACCATTGTTTTTAGAGGGGCAAAACAGTTCTGAGAGGATGCACACATGCACAGAAACACACACACAAAGTTAACAGTGGTTACTTTAAGCTTCAAGGGATTGTTTTTTTTTTTTAGAATGCAGGGTTTAGCGAGATCACAGACCCAGAGGTAAATGACCAAATAGCTTTCGTTGACTCTAAATATCATCATTTTTTATAATTTCAGTGGACTGAAAGTATTTGTTAATGGTAAAAGGAGGTGCTATAAATATAATTAAATTTTTACGAAAAGAATGCATTATATTTGAGCCCTTGCCAGTTCAATTGTAGCCGAGGTAGTAGTATTAAGTACAAAAAGAAAAGATTTTGAATTTCATATTATTTCCTCAAGTATTACAAAGCTATGAAGTAAGCATGAATTCTCTTTTAGTAGTGGCGAGCGTTGTGTTATTCACTACTATTTTTTCTATATTTACTGTCTATACCTAAGTAGTAATCCTATATACGAAATTCAAAATCACGCGATATTTTTGTATAGTTTTTTCTTTTGTGCACTGTAGTTGAGTCACAAGCTCCGGCTACAGGAACATCAAAGTGCTCCCATATTTACTGCATCTTATTCTATTTCTGTCCTGTAATAGAGCCGTCGCATCGGCAGCAGAGTGCTGTGGACCTTATTAAGACAGGCTCTATTTCTGTAACGCAACACTTGCCCATGGACTTCTATTATCAGCTATGGCAGCAGTGGCTATTATACTCCTCAAGAGACCGTCTAATTGGAAGCAAGTCTATCGCTAGCTAATCAAACTCCATCAACTTGAGCCAATATGGAAGACAAACTTCTCCCTCTCGCACTCCATTAATCAACTTCAAAGTTTTTCTCCAAGATCGCTAGCATTAACGTCTCTATGTCTCCGAAGGCAGTCATCTCCTGCTTTTTTTTCTCACCAAACATCTTTTAAGATTGTGATTATTACCTCGGCCAAGGAGGTTATGTTTTCGTCGTGTTAGTCTGTCTGTCTCTTTGTCTGTCTGTTTGTCCTACTGTTTGTCTGTCTGTCACCAAGATAACTCAAACTGTTTGTCCTACTGTTTGTCTGTCTGTCACCAAGATAACTCAAAAAGTTCTGAACCGATTTCGACGAAATTTACATGGATTGTTAGGTATGTTTAGAGGAACAGATGATTAACTTTTGGTGAAGATCCGTCCATCCGTTTGTTTGTCTGCTTCATTTTTCTCAACGCTATAACTCAAAAAGTTATGGATGGATTTATATGAATTTAACATGAGTTTTTAGGTATATAACAAAGAGTAAATGACCACATTTTGGTAATGATCAGTTTGTTTGTTCTTTCGTTCGTTTGTCACTGTTTTTAATTAAAGCTTTTTAGCCCAATAACTCAAAAAATAATCAATGGATCTTTATGAAATTTATAGGGGTTGTTAGTATTGTTAAAAGACACAGTTGATTAAATTTTAGTGCAGATCGGTTTGTTCGTTTGTATGTTTGACTCATGTTTGTCATAACGTTTGTTAGCACTATATCTCAAAAAGTTGCGAACGGATCTTCAAGAAAACTGCACAAGCTGTTATTACTATTAAAAGGCACAAATGAATAAAGTTTGGAGTTTATACAAAGAAAATTATGGTTTCAGAGCCAATTTGAATTTTTTACTATTGTTGCCTCTCTTGGCGGAGGTATGCGCTTTCAGAGTGCTTTAGTTATTATTATTATTAAAACTTCATGCTTGGGCTCCCACGGACAGGTAATACAACCCAAATGAAGCATTTGCAACACCGGGAAGCCCAAAACGTTGCTAAAGGAAATCCAAGCAAAAAAACATTAACAGCCGACTTAAAAGCCTGCAGGCCAACACGACCAAAAGCCGA
>LQNS02278161.1:8186679-8211140 GCA_001587735.2 Parhyale hawaiensis
CCAAAGTGAAAGAGTGCGCTCCGCACGCAGCACGAGTCGCTCCCAAACATCTTGAGGGCAGGGAGAGAAGAGTTTCTTTTTTGTATTGATTTACTATCGAGTCGATCGTATAGTTACAAGCATGTTTTTTGTTTTAAGAGCGCGAGTGGTAGCTCGACGTTATTATATATCAGTTTACTTTTCACTAAGTTGAGCAGAGTGGTGTCTTTGGCAACGTAATGAATAAATTCCCGTGCTGAGCAAATTGCCCTAGCGTTACAATAGGCAAAATTCCCACATTGAACAGAGGACCCAAGTGGCAGCTCTGACATTACAATAGGCAAAATTCCCACATTGAACAGAGGACCCAAGTGGCAGCTCTGGCATTATACAATAGGCAAAACTCTCATGTTGAGCAGAGTGGCACCGATTTGAGCAACCTTAGGTCATAAAATACACTAAGATCTAACGCAAGTCCTGGCGAGAGGAAGATTTCAGGCTTGCCTTCAGCTGGGGAACAGACCAAAGCAAGGCTATAAGTCAGAGATAAGGCCACTTTACGAGGCATGTTTGCAGATGTTATTTGTGTACACTGCCTGTTTTTGGTGCGCAAGTTTTCTGCCTTGTACTCTCTATAGCAGGCTAGTGAGCAGCGTTCATCGTTGCAATGCGTTCTTTGTTAAAATTGCTACGCTTTGTCTTAGTGACAAAATGACATTTGACGATGCAACGTTCTCTTGCATCTAACGCTCAAAGAAAATTTGACAAGAAGACGTTTCAAGAGTCGAACATTTGTCTGTTTGAAATTGTAGCATTTTTTCCAGTTTAATTCTCGTTCATTTAGAATACATCATCCCTTAAGTCTACCTCTTGTGCATTATTGGGGAAAATACGTTGATTCGAGTCCACCATCAAAAAGTAGGAAAGTTTTTTTTTATTATTCCAGCGCTTGCCCAACCCAAGCAGACGAGTAAAGTTCATCCAGAAGATGCACAGACATTGAGATAGTGAGTGTAGATAGACGGCATGTGTGTGTTTGTGTGTGTGCTCGTGTGAGATTAGGTGTCTGTGTGTGTGTGTGCATCCACTCAAACTTTTATTGCCTGGAAACGCAGGAGGTCTCCGGAGAGTGTCTGATGCGGCGCCTTTCTTGGTTTCCCTGTCTTCATTACAAGGCATTCGGGCTACACTAGCTTGACCTTTTCTCTAAAATTAATGGCAAACAAAGCATAAAGTGCACATTGCAGTAGTGAAGAGCGACACATGTGCACGTCGCGTCAAAGTTTAGTAATGAATAATAAGTTACTGCGGTCACGGCAGACGGCTTTCATTGCCAATTTCTGGCTGTACTGGATTACACTGTCCTTTGAATTTCCCGGTTACAACGCAACGCAGTGCTATACTGTATAACATAACATGATCGGTTCTCGCTACACAACTGGAACTAGAACCTTAAGAGTCAGCATTGCTTATTGAAATTTACCTTGATGTTATTATGCTGTCAGTGTTAAGTTTTTCTCTATGGTAGGAATTCTGCTCGTCACTGAAGAAAGAGTTAGGAACAACTTCAGGCCTATTATAAAAGAAATTACAATATATTCCCATTGTACGTTACAAAGTACATAGTAAGTTATTCACGGTTGAAAAAGGTTGGTGGTTAGATGCTAATTCTGAACATATATTACTTTTAGAAATAAATATATTGGTATGCCTTGAAATGTTTTACGAACAACTTGTATTAAAAAAAGTCTTTAGCAATGTAAAACTTGCTACATTTCAACATCAAATATAATGCTAAATCTGGAGGCTTACAAAGATAAAAAATCACTAAAAAACAAAATAAATAAAATAAATAAATCTCATGTATTTCTAACACGGATGCAGTGCCACGAAGGTAGTCAGTCTTAATCAGTTAAAAACTAAGGAGGTAGGGTAACTTTTGACTGACAGGCATGTTTAATACTTTTTCATTCAATACATTTTAAAATGAAAATTTAAAACTTGAAACAGATTTAGTAGCTATATACGCTCTGAAACTTTGAAATAGAGATACTAAAGAAGTAGTACAATTTCTCATAGACACTCACGTTTAATTCTTTTTAATTCTAAGTGTGATAAAAAGAAAATACAAAACTTAAAATCGACATATTAGTCTTTGAAACTTTCAGGTAGGTGCGCGTTGTATGTGGGGTTACAAGCCTAATTAAAATTCGTGATTACGATTTTGTTCAACGATTTTAGTCTATCTAATATAAAAAGAGAGAAAATTTAAAACTAAAACTAGACATAATACACTTTAAATGCGGTGTGCGTTTTCCAAGGTGTGACATTTTATATCCGTATCAAGAAATTAAGGAATAAAATAAGATGGACGTATTATAGTTTGAACTACAGGGCACTCTGAGAAAGAAAGAGTGAAATAATATTTATTTTCTCCTATGGATGCTGTGTCCAACGCTAACTTAGGAATTATTATATTCCTGTTTTTACCACCGCACCCATGTCATACGACGTGATGTAAGCAGTGAGACTCACTTTAGTATGTCGTATCGGTATAGGAATGTTTTATCTCGGCATTCCTGCCGGTAAGTTTCAGTTGGCTAAGTGCGTTGCAACTGGCGGGAAATAAAGCGTAAAGAATAGGAAAAGACAGGAGAGAGTGTAGAAGTGTCCCACCTCGATCGACAGCCCACCTCACGGAACTGAAGGGGAAATGTAGAGAACCTACCTAACTTTACAAACTAACTTTCGCAGCAGGGGCTGCGGCCACCAGCAACATCCACTGCGGAGAAGGCACTTGGACTAACTTTCGAATAATGCTTAACACTAACATAAGAGAGAGTTATCATCTATATAGTTTCTTTAGAGTCACTGGCACTATACCAATATATTATTACATATTATGATTATTAGGTACAGTTTACAGAAAACAATAGGCTAGGACAAGATGTCGCGCGATAGTAACCACTTCGGTTACAAGGTTTCCAAAGTAGGGTGAAAAGTGAAGTTTAGAAGATCGAAACATTAGACATAATTAATTTCCAAGCTCTACACACAGGTCTTTATTGGCGTTACTTTCAGACGTTTTCTGTGTTATCCTGTTCAAACTCTAGCGGCGCTAGCGCTAGTTTTGGCGCTAGTTTTCAGCATATATATGTACTACAAGTTGAAAGTCTGGAAATACTTTAGTGCTAGGAAAAACATGAAGAGCAAGATAGAAATAAAATATAATTTTAATAGCATTGCAAAGAGAAGAAACGAAAGAAGTGTTATACTGATTTTCCATATAATGATATGATATATAATAGAAGTAAGTAATGTACTATATAGTATACTATAGAGGGCGTTGCAAAATTCTTTCTTACAAACTTCGGCTACTAGTAGAAAATGTCATTATTAGCACCTTTTCATCAATAAAAAAATTCGAAAAATGCTTAGTTTGTGAGATAATCTTGTAAATAATGAACACTGATTATTAGTTACCTACACAGGCTACATGCATTCTGCTCATTAATACACACGAGGTTAGTTCCACTACTCAATAACAAGAGATAGTTTTTATTAGCAAGAATCTTATGACAGTAATTGTTCAAAATGTCTACCATGAACATTGGTGCAAGAACGACCCCTTCATCAAAGATTCCACGGATCTCAGAGATATCTCTAGCAGGCGGGCAGCAGCATCTGCAATTCGGGCGACAAGGTCTTCTTCCGACTCGACAAGTGTGTCATAATTAAAACTTTTCATATGCCCCCACAAGAAAAAAAAAAGCTAGCGGAGACAGATCGGGTGATCTTAGTGACCAGGACACAGCACCATTATGACCATTCCCATCGACTTGGAAACTGAAGGTCGGGAAAACGTCTTTCAATCAGAGCATAATGTGCCGGATGACCATCGTGTTGAAACCAAAGTCTTCTACGAATACCCAATGGCCTATCACCCAATAAATCAGGAAGGACTTCTTCAAGAAAGATTGTAAACATTCCCAGTGAGTTGCTCTGGCAAAATGTATGGGCCAATTATTTGATTCTGAACGATACCTGCCCAAACATTGACAGTGTGGCGATGCTGGTGGCAATGGATGACATGAGGGTTGCCACCATACGTGAAAATTATGAAAATTAAAAGTCCATCACGGGTGAAAGTAGCCTCATCCGTGAACAACAGATGTTCTGCAAAATGGGGAACTTCTAACTCCTGATTCAAAAACCACTGCGCGAATCTTTCAAGAGAAGCATAATCTGTGGGAAGTAGACCCTGGACTCTCTGGAGGTGATACGGATGATAATTATTTCAGTTCAATAGACGCCACACTGCAGTATGATCTTCAATTCCCTTAAATTTTCTAAGCCCAATATCTGAAAAATGACGTTTTTCGATTTATTTTCTACTAGTAGCTGAAGTTTGTACCAAGAATTTTACAATACCGTGTATGCTTAATGCAAAAACTAGCGACTAGCGCTTGACATTGGCTACTAGCACCGCTAGTGATTCTTAAACCTAGCAGCGCTAGTGCTTGTGCTACTAAAAAAACTGGCGGAGCTGCTTGCGCGCGGTAGTTCTATCGCCGCTAGGCACAACTCTGCTTTTTGTAGTATATGGTATCCCGCCCATGGAGATGTATAGACTATCATACCTCTACGGTCCCTCCTGCCGGGGACCATGTTGAATCGATGTCCAGCTTGCGACGCCTCTCGAAGTCACTCTCATATGTCCCGAGTTTTCTTTCTTATGCAGCGAAAACACCGGACGACCTTCCGAAAGGACTATCGTCTGCAGCGGGCCTAATGTTCACTTGTGATCAAAAATTTTCAGTAAATATGTTTTGATTAAGGTTGTTTCGTAATTTGTTTTTAACTTGGAAATTTAATTTGTGTTGTTTTGAAGTATTACTACTTGTTTGACAATTAACTGTATTTTTATTACCTACGTCAAGGAGGTTTGTTTTCGACGGGTTTGCCTCTCTCTGTCTTTCCGTCTGTCTGTAATCACGATAACTCAAAAAGTTAGGGACGGGTTTTAACGAAACTTACAGGGAATCTTAGGTACGTTAGGAGGAACAGATGATTAACTTTTGGTGAAGATCCGTCTATCCGTTTGTTTGTTTGTCTGCCTCATTTTTCTCAATGCCATAACTCAAAAAGTTATGAACGGATTTTTATTAAGTTTACATGAGTTGTTAGGTATGTCACGAAGAATAAATGACCAAATTTTTGTGATGATCCGTTTGTTCGTTCGTTTGTTTGTCACTGTTTTTAATTTTATGCTTACTAGCACAATAACTGAAAAAATAATGAATGGTCTTCATGAAATTTATAGGGATTGTTAGCAATGTTAAAAGACATAAATAATTAAATTTTGGTGCAGATTGATTGGTTCGTATGTATGTTTGACTTATGTTTGCCATGATGTTTGCTAGTCAATAACTTAAAAAGTTTTGAATATATTTTATGAAATATACAGGAGTTTTTAATAATGTTGAAAACATAAATGTTCAAACTTTTGTGCAGATCGGTTTCTTCGTTTGTATGTTTGACTTACGTTTTCATAATGTTTGTTTACTGCCTAAAAAGTTATGAACTGATCTTCAAAAATATTGCAGAAACTTTTAATACTATCAAAAGGCCCACATGATTGGATATTGAAGTTGATACAAAGCAAATCATGAATTCAGAGCCAATTTGAATTTTTCGTTACCGGTGCCTTACTTGACGGAGGTATGCACTTACAGAGTGCTCTAGTTGTTAATAGTACTATAGCATCCGTATTTTGATAATAATTTGATTTTAGTATAACCAAATAATAATGAGAAAGTCAAGAATTTCGGAACTACATTCTACATTTTTTTGGCGCCGAGCATTTAAAGTGTTGATTTGACCTTAGCTTGGGGGAAAGAATTTTCATATATTTTTTAGGCCTCTATCGTATTTTTTTTACTTGAAAGGGAATAAAATCAAAACTCTTTGGTATGATACAAAGAAAGTTTTAATCACTATTGAGAACAATTTATTTTTCTCTGAGGGATGGATGCTGTCACGTATTAATCTTTCAGCAGAAATCTACGCAGCAACATGTTTACGAATATTGGGACGAGTTCTATCGATATGGCCGCCTGTAGTGCCACGGATTAATTTATTTAGAGAGGATTAGAGCGAAAATTATTCCGGGCTGGCATTTTAACGTCATGAAATTCTGACGAAAATTTATTGTGAGGTGGATTGATTTCCTCATCCGTAACAAACTGGCATGCAGCTACTGATATTTATTTAAACTAGCTGGACCCGTGAAAAACTTCACCATTTACTAATTTTATTTTAAGTGTTTGGAATATTCCTGGTACCGGTAGGCTTGTTACTGGATTTTAATGTATTTAGTTGGACATCTATTTTTATCGTGTTTAGTAGTGTAAATCGGCAGTTGCCCTCCCAGTAGGTAGTTGTCCTCCTGGGGGTAGTTAAAACTTACCAGGGGTAATTGTTCTCCTAGGGGTAGTTGTTCTCCCAGTGGGTAGTTGTCCTTCCAGGGGGAGTTAACCTCCTATGGGGATAGTTGTCCTCCTATTTAAGTATCTGTCTTCTACGGGACCCGTTGATATTCTACGGCTGGTAAATGTTTTCACTTACCATAATTTATTTAACCTGAGGTAGTGCTTCTAACTTAACCCAACCCGTCTGAGCTGAGGTCCGTCGCTTACTCCTGTCTTTCGTTACGCAGTCTGTCTACCTTTTATCTCGCCTAATCTTTCGTAGTATTTTTAACTCACCGTTACAATAAATCACGAATTTGTTCTGTCAGCAAAAAATTTGCACTGGTGTCTTGATAAAGACAGAAACATGACGGTACTTCTTGCAATGTTCCCCAATGTATCTGCACACGTTTTCCAAGCTCTGTTCCCACAGTTTAGAGGTAATTTAGCCCTTCCTTATCTTTCGCTTTTCAATTTTTTATGGGCGTATTCGATTTTCATCACTATTTCGGGACCCGTGGGTCCTGATCAATCGCCCATCATTTTTCTGCTTTGTTTAACGCCACAGCTAGGTAAAAACATAAAGCAGATTCGGTTCTTAAGCTGTCATGGTATATGCTCAGAAATCGCACTGTTCTTGCGGAATTCCCATGGTAACGGCAGACAATGATACAGATTCTAACGCGCTGTCATAGAACAGCTCAGGTGCATAAAAATAATTATTATAAAAACCTTGCCCTGTGGCATCCGATTTATGATCCCCATCGTATCATGGATACCTATATTAGCCTCATAATGCTGCCTGATTCACATTATTTTGAACATTTTACCGACTTTCTTCCAAGCTATTTGACCGATGACACCTGCTCAGCTTTAAAACTATTAGCTCCAATTTTCTTCTTTCTATTATTGAAGAGCGTAACACACGAACGAACAAACGAAAGAGCAACGCTATCCACTATATAATAGAACACTGTTGTTGGTCGTTTGCTTGCTTCAATGTTGGTAAGTCTCTCCGTCACGCAGTTAAGAGTTTAATGGGAGAAAATTCATATACTGAAAAGAAAGTTGAGATACCATACAATTTCAGCGCTTGGAGTACCGGTGACAAACATAGCTCTGGTTCTCCGGCCTCTGGATCCCGGGCTCTGGATCCTCAGCCTCTGGATGCTTAGCCACTGAATCTCCGCTTTCACTGCTGAATGATATCGTAGTAGTTGAATCTTAACGCTGAGTAGCCGCCTTTTTAAAATGAATTTTCATCGCAGCCAAATTTCGACGCTGGAGGTTCAACAATCAGATGGTATCCAGAATACGGTGAGCCCTGGGCATTTCCAGTGAATTCATTTCACTGAACTGTATTTTCTTAAGGCAACTTAACGTGTGATGAATTCCAAGCTGATATTCACGCCTTATCTTGCAGGGGGATATTTTGCTATCACAAAACTCATGGTTGCGCAGCTTGCGTTTCACTAATGGAAGATCAAGCCCGCAGGTATGAGACCTATAATACAGCCAAACCTATGCTGAGAACCAGAACAATAAAAAGCTCAATCACAAAATTTTTGTCGTCATTTTTGACAGCTGTGCCCTCTAGTTAATATTATATAGATAAGAGAGTCAAAACGACAGACCCAGTATAAGAAAGGAGATAGCATAGCTATTTATGACGATGCTTTCTTTTCCATTTCGTTTCTGTGGTGTCTTTTACCTTGTCCTTTATTAAGCTCTTTGATCTGATATTTCGAAATGATCTTACTGATGTAAATTTCCTAATGAGTAATCAGAAAACTCGCCAAAAATATGATATTCCCTATAACCTTGATATTAACCCTATAAACTGGATAATACACCAGCATTCAACTGCTCGGTTTACACGACGCGTTTCACTTATGCCATAAAAGTTTTGGATATCAGAATGTGGATAATATAACCAAGCTAGTGATGAGAAACATTTTACTATCCTTTATAATGCAATTCAAACAAAATTATTCGAGCTTTTGTTGTCGTCAAATATAATTTTCAAATATATGAATTTTCAAAATGGGGTGGAGCTATAAGGTATAATATGGCAAGTAAGATACCAACATTGAGCAAATATAAATAAAAATAAAAAAAGAAGTAGAAGGCTATTTTAGAATAAGTAACTCTGCTAAACTTGCCTGTTCATTCAAACACGGTAATATTTTGTTACCATAGATTGATTCAAGTACTTTCAAGTCAAGGTTAGAGAAGTGATAAAACATTTTGAAACATTGTCAGTTATAGTATTCCTGAGAAATTAAAATAATCGTAGATTTTGCAATTGAAATTTGTCCGCCTCTCATCAGAGCGAAAAGAAATGCCTGCATGTGTATTGACGGATCCTCACTTCCAGTTCCTTCCAGCCTTCACAATATAAAAGGTAAGTAGTACTCTGACTGCACTGCAAGCTATTGATTACCAAGGAAGCCGCTGAAAGTGGAAAAATATCTTCAAATTTGAAAAATGACCTAACAGAAATCTAATTATTAAACACTACTCTAACACCGACTTCAAGGTAAAATTTCTTCGCAAGCCTAGTTATCTATGGTTTCATTCAAGGGACTTAACATCGAATCTGGCCATAACGTAATATTTTTTATTGTTGAACTTTCTTATTGTTTCAGCAAAAGAAAATGAGCCTCTCACAGTAAATTCGTTGGTTGTTAGAGGTGAGATGACCGGAATTAGGTACTTGGCGATGTTGTAGCCTGCAGTTCCTATAACACTAAGAATGGGGTGAATTGGTATTGCATCCGAATGAACTTTAGGTAGTCCGAATAATATTCCAGATCTTGAGCCAGATACATAATGAGTGCTGTAGGTTTCCCCGCTGATGACACAAGAATCTTTTAGTTTCTTCAGGAATCGACTGGTCTTGTTTTCTTGCCGTATTAAATATTTAAAGACCATCCTTCATCAACAATTGAAAATATAGAGAGTTGCTTAGAGCCTTAGAATATATTCAACTTACTTCATATAATTGCTTTATCGAGAACAGTTTCATTACCTTTGTCCGGTCTGACAATTACTATGCTTTTATCTTTTGTTAAGTTCATTTAGAGCCTCCAAGAATTCCCTCCTGATATAATTTGATATAATTCTTAGCCGGGTTAAAGTTACAGTAATATTTGAAAGTAGTATATGCAATGCAAACCCTAAAGTATAGATCATAGAGAGAAATCTAGTTTATTCTTGCGTACCGTTTCTAGGAACCGACTCCTACTCTTTAAAGAAAAATATAACTAGGCTTGTGCCGTAAAATTACCCCAAAGTCAAAGTTAAGAGTAGTGCTTACTAATTCAGGATCTATTGGGTAGTTCATTAAATTTAAAGATACTTTTTCACTTTTACTTGCTTTCTCTGTAATCTGTAAATTCCGGTGCAGTGAGTGTACTACCTCTTATAATGGTGAAACCAGGAAGCAAGTTCGAGCAACTGAAACTGGGGATTAGCTAGGCAGTACCCAAGCACTTCTTTTCGCTCTGGTCACAAGTTGATGAACTTGTTGCAAAATCTATGATTATTTTGAAGTGTCAGGGCATAATATAATTGATAACTAGAGCACTTTGAGAGCTCATACCTCCGCCAAGTTAGCCAACGGTAGCAAAAATTCAAATTAGCTCTGAAACTATAATTTTCTTTGCATAAACTCCAAAATCTAATCATTTGTGCCTTTTTATATTAATAACAGCTTGTTCGATTTTTTTTGAAGATCCGTTCATAACTTTTTGTGTTATAGTGTTAACAAAAATTATGACAAATATGAGTCAAACATACAAACGAACCAACCGATCTGCACCAAAATTTGATCATTTATGTCTTTTACCATTACTAAGCACTCCTATAAATTTCATAAAGATCCATTCATTATTTTTTGCGTTATGGTGCTAACAAGCATATAATTAAAAACAGTGACAAACGAACGAACGAACAAACGAACCATTACCAAAATTTGGTAATCTACTTTTTGTTATATACCTAACAACTCATGCTAATTTCTTCAAAATCCATTCATAACTTTTTGAGTTATGGCATCGAGAAAAATGGCGCAGACAAACAATCAGACGGATGGACATATCTTCACCAAAAATTAATCATCTGTTTCTCCTAACATACCTAACAATCCCTGTAAATTTCATCCAAATCGGTTCATAACTTTTTGAGTTATCTTGGTGACAGACAGNGGATGGACATATCTTCACCAAAAATTAATCATCTGTTTCTCCTAACATACCTAACAATCCCTGTAAATTTCATCCAAATCGGTTCATAACTTTTTGAGTTATCTTGGTGACAGACAGACAAACGGACAGACAGACAGACAAACACGACGAAAACATAACCTCCTTGGCGGAGGTAATTATTAAGATATTTTTGACCACTAATCTAACAGTGACTTGAAGGTACTTGAATCAGTCTATATTGTAGCTTCTTTAATTAATTTTTGTTAAATGTTGATATCCTTTCTACATTATACTTCACAGCTGGACGCCATTTCGATGATCCAGACTCATGAAAATTATTTCTGAAATATTGCAACTTCTAATAATTATGTTTGAGCTGCATTACAAGAGAAAAATTTTTGAATAGAGCTACAGTAAAAACTGAACTGCAAAACGTACTTTTTGGCTTCAGGGATTAAGTTTATTACGTTGCGCCATTTAATTGGCCGATGGCCATGTCTATAAATAACATGCTGCGATACCTATGCCGGGGCCACATTATACAATCACAGGAACAGCATGATGGCAGAAAACATGCTGCGTTAGTTATGCCGGGGCCACATTATACAATCACAGGAACAGCATGGCGGCAAAATGTGCAGCTCCAACATTGCGTTCATTAAGCGACGTCTATGCTCCGAATTTAAATATACTTTAGAACGAAGAGTTTGTTGCCCATCTTCTCTTCCAGGTGTTCCTGTGAGTGAATATGTGGGCGGCCTCGGTACAATATATGTATATAAAATAATTAGTTGACATTTTGATACGTAGGTCAGCTGAAATTGTCCATGTACCTCCTGTGTTGAGCTTTGAATCCTGAAATTTGGAATGCTTCTAACTACTGCATTTGTTCGCTCTCTATAGGGATGACGTAACCTTTGATTTCTTTGTCGAGTTATCAGATGAAGTTCTGTTCCGTTCATGCATGATAAGATAAAATACGAGATGTCAAAAAATAGACTGGCAGAGAAAAATAAATGGAAATACGTAGTTTTTCTAATACTATTGAAGTCTAAATTGCAGATATTTTATTCATTCATCGATTGTCAGCATCAAAATATATTTCAGTGTCTAACACAGCGTCTAATGCAGACATAGCGTGTTGAGTGGAGAATCGTGAGCAAATGTTTTACTGCCCTGTGTAAATATTATCGGGCCTGGAGGCAGTGTATTTAAATATGCATATCGTACTCGAGCCAAATTTCAGCTTCATTTTTTTTGCACTTAGTAATTACGCTCAAGTTTAGCAGTATATTTTGTGGCGAGAAGAAAGGGANTTAACTTCATGAAACTTGACAAAGAGAAAGAACTATGACCATTAACTTCATGAAACTTGACAAAGAGAAAGAACTATGACCATTAACTTCATGAAACTTGACAAAGAGAAAGAACTATGACCATTAACTTCATGAAACTTGACAGAGAGAAAGAACTATGACTATTAACTTCATGAAACTTGACAAAGAGAAAGAACTATGACTATTAACTTCATGAAACTTGACAGAGAGTTAATAATTAAGTGGACATTTACTGACTTTTCGCTGTTGGGGGAATTTCTGATTTATAAAAGAATAAATGAGGTGACGAGCGCGTGTCCAATTGAGATCTAACCCTGAGGCTGTGGAACTACATTACACGAATTTGTTGCGTGCAGACACTATATTACTATTTCCGCAGACGTTCCGCGGACACTATATTACTATTTCCGCAGACGTTCTAAGTTTTCGGAACACTTCAATCAACTCTGCAATTGGCACAGTCAGATGTCAGGCGGTATTATCTAACTATGCAATTGTCGCAAAATTTAAAGTACTAAGTCTTTGCAGCTAGCGAATTAGTAGCACGCAATAGTGCAATTAGGGCAGAATGAATAATATAATATGCATTTCAACATTTATTTGCACTGTGTCAAACCGGGATAGAAAGACTAGCGTGCTAATAAACTAAACATCAAATTTTGCATTGTACACCAGCCAATTTTGTTCATGGAGGACAAGACGTCGGACTCTGTTTATATTTTCTGGCACGTGCTTTTTCTTAAGCTGAGTTCAGACTGGAGGATGCAACTGATACCATTCTCAGTGACCAACCTTCTTTGAAGAAAATGAGTTTTATTTTAATATCTTTTCAGCTTCCAAGTAGTCAGATACTTTGCCTTCTTGTCCTCCATGACTAACGACTGGTGCTATAGTAAAGGATACAATTTTCACCCTATGAACACTTACATGTACATTATTTGAATTAAGATTCGATAACGGATTATTTTTTAACAAACCAAAATTGAGTATGCACTAAAAAAGGGAATAGAACGATACAACAGTATTAGGAATTAAAGTAAATTTAGTTGAGAGCGGCTTAGGTTAATATCGAGGACGAAAAATTATGAAAGAATGTCATCAGTTCCAGAAAAAATTCATAGGATTCAATATGGATGTTAAAGTGGAAATATGGTGATAGAAAATATGATTACGGAAAATTCGGTCACCAGAAGAACTCAAGTTGGAACAAATCCAAGCTAACCTGGTCTGACCTTACTTAACCTCACCAAATTTCATGCTTCATAACCTAACCTTACTTCACCTAAACCAGCCCAACCTAATCTAGCCTATCCTTATCTAACCTTACGTAACGTAGCCAAAGAAAGTTCCACATTGCAAATATTCAAGTACTGCATGTAAGCACGTGCCAAATCAAAACGCGAAACGCAGCCTGTGTATAATACTGCCTCTGTATAAGGCAGTGTTACGGCTTTGCCGCTTTTCGTGACCGTGTTACTACAACATTAGTGCAACAGCTCTTCCATCGAATAATTTTGGTGGGAGTGGCCAGATATTTCGGCTACAGTTATAGGTTACTTGCCAGCATTCTAGCGTTTCTAGCACATTATAGGTAATTGGTATTCTCAATGGTCTATGCCAGACTTATATAATCGGGTTCGAGTGTCCAAAATAACGAGGCATGCAACACAACTACAGAGTATATATATATTCTCTATGTGTCACAATCAATATTTCACGGTATATTCTATGAGATATATTGTGTGCTCTACCAATAAAAACAAATTATCATGAATCAATACTCCACAAAATATATTAGTCTGTTCGAAAAATACTGACGGTTTCGGAGGTACGGTAAACTTTAATGGCTATCAGACGTACAGAAAGCTCGAACCCTTAAGGCCAGAGGTCAGTTGGTTTAGTTATATAATTTATCAGGACTGTCAGATGTTACCGTAAAATACAACGCGAACATGCTTTAGAGAGTTATAATCCGTTTTTTCCAAAAGCGGTCAGCATTTTCCGCATAAACGCAGCTAGTGGCACGTTTAAACATTCAAAACCATAAATGCAATTTATCACATATTTATTACACACAGAATATGGTACACTTACTCACTAGAAGATTATCACGCATAAAACTTGGTAATACAAATATCTACCTGACTTATGCTAGCCCAAGCTATCCTGGTATGACCTAACGTATTCGAAGGCCATGTTCGATTAATCTTTCGAGGCTAGACTTGTTTGAAACTTCACTCAGGTGTCCTGGCTTCGGCCCACAGAAGAGACTATCAGGTATTGACCCTCAATAGGTTATCTTTGAGACTCCCAGAAGCTCAAGGTTGCTTCGTAAATTGGAGTTTTTAGCCGCGGCTGAATGTAACTGCGAAGTTTCTAACACTCGCAACACAATTCAAAGTGACATAGCCAAAGTTTCTGTCTGCAGTTGCTGACAAGTCAAGCCTCCAAAGCTTAATTTCGGCGCCCAATCGAACACAACCCATCTTGACTTACTCTAGCCTTACCTAACCTAGCCATTTTTATCTAACCTTATTTATTCTACTCACACTTATGAAACTAACCTACTACAACCTAACCTTCTTACTCTAATTTATCATGATCCAACCTAACTTATTCTATCCTAAGTTAATTTTCGCTATCCTAACCCTCTTAAGCTAACTTAAACTAACAACCTAAATTTAAATCGCCTTGTCAAATTTCACCTAACCTACTTTGAGGCTCTTCTAACTCACCTTTACGCGTACATGTGCAAGGTGAAATTTAGCTTAGTAAAATATAATTTAGTTTATATAGATATAATGTGCTTCATTAGGGCTTTTTTCCGGTTGGGTTTTTACCTCGGGCCTTTTTTCCGGATATCTCATACAAGGCAGTGACGCTTAACAGGTTAAACACTAAATCTAGTTAATTGAGCATAACGTTAGGAACATATACGGTACACTATGAGATAGTCAGACAACAAACGTTAAGCATTACGCGTGACATTCCATATATAACATATCAGTTAAATGCAGTGACATGACATCTTTTGCTAATTTTTACTTATTTTGTTATTATATGTATAATATTCATCAATGACATGCAGCTGTGAATAAAGACTATTTGTTTAAACTTATATTCTACCCTTCGATTTATTTGAAGAGTTTAGATTGTAAAGAGAAGATGATTAGTTTTCATGCAGGGAGGTAAGCAGCTCAATAGAGTACAGTACTTGGTATCATCCATCCGCCCTCGACATATGATATTACTTGTGAAAATATGTAACATATTGCACTGAAGACTGTAATGGGAACACAGTTGTTGGATTAATGCTACTAAAGGTGTATAAATTCATCTCGAATGAGTACTGATCAAAGAGACTTAAAGCTAAAGTTCTGCTTATGGCAAAGATGCCTGATAAAATTATGTCTATCATACTTGACCATCATTGGGAAGGCACATTCACTGAACAAGGTCTTGTTCGAGACTAGTTCATCTTCCTGTGTATCCACAGAAAAGCCTACAGTAGCCGTGCTGGCTTGATTAGCCAAGGCAGGTACTTCCTTCAGTAAACGGGAAAACGTGCTGGCTTTGGAGCAGCGCTGTTTCATAGCATTTGGCATTCACTGTCTTGAATATAGAATGAAGCGCTTTACAACTAGTTTCTTTGAGCACAGCTACATCGATGAACTTGTACTGGGCAACATATAGGCTTGATATACGTAGGACGTATAGTGATGGTTTTCTTGCTGCATACTCGTACTGATGTTACCTGATTCTCAGTATTACAGAGGAACGTTAGCAGGGCTATAAGGACTATATGCAAGTAAATAAGTGACAAAGCTTGCATTCTTTGACACGATATAAGTGAAACTATTAGAAAATCAGCAGAAGCAACAAAGCTAAATATTTGCTAAACTACACATCAGTGAATAGGCCAGTATATTATTAATACAGGTAAATATTGTGAATAATGAATTCCATAATATTGGTGAAAAAGCTAGCGTACTCATGTGCTCAATAATCATGTAAGTATAGACGGCATCATTTCTATTTAGATAAAATACAAAATAATCAGTTTCACGATAAAGGTAAAGAACCGAGTGCATCCATACATCAGCTTAATTTAAAATCAGCTTCAGGATATATCACAATTTAAAGAAGCTACCCAGAGGCAATGATATATCCAAGCAAGTAAATATATTAGAAATCAGTGTCACGATCGACGAAAAAACCCTAGGACATGCAAGTAGGCAGGAAGAGCGTAACGGGAGGAGACAATATGGGATTAAAATGAAACTTAACCGTGACCTCATGTCGCCGAATGACGTCAAGACAAGTTAAAATATTTCAAATATTTAATGGTGGGACCTCAGGTCTTCGTAGGTTGGGTTCTTAGTCCTAACCAAAAATCTATAAGCAGCGTTATATTCTTGACGCAAGAAAAACCATAGGTACAGTTGTTGCTCAAACTTTCTGTACTTGACGACAACCAGTTTACGGTGTTTTGTGTATGGGTACAGCTCCAGTAGCTGACTTGTCAAGGGCGAGACATTGAATGAATTAAGTCGAAAAAATACGATGATATGCTTCACTATGTTTTGTGAAGAGCCCTGTGGACAGAATGTGAAGTTTAAAGAAGGCTTCACTTCAAAGAATAAGTTAAATCACGGCGCCATACCTGCCGCGATGTCGCCGCTATAGCGCTGCGAAACCTTCTACCAGCAGCGTCCAATGGCATTTTTTGTTGATAGATGTCAACTGCTCAATGAGTATATTTTCTCTTCATTTACGCATGTACTTAAGGGATAAAGTATGCAATTTACGACGATTTTTTCCGCGAAATTAGTTGACATACTCATAGGCTCTACAGCCATAGCTTAGTGCTACACTGTAGTAACTACTGCACTGAAAAATATGATTAAAGAGCACTCAGGAGGTCAATGTGAGAAACCAATTACGTACATCATGCTCATATAAATAAATTAATATTTACATTAATATAGTCAGTTCTACGATGACTTATATAGTATTCATGGGTATTGGTATAACTACCGACGCAAGTAAACACACGCATAAATTCACGCAAGTAAATATACTATATATCCTGCAACACGGTATAAGTGTAAACACAGTTTGCTTCGCGATATAAGTTATAAATAAATACACTAGTACTTCCAAGCAAGTAATAACGATCGATTGTGTGCTTCGCGATGTTACTGAAGAACTGATATTGCCAGTATTCAGTATACTCTCATACATTCGTGGTTCACAATTCGCGATATTTTTTTTCATAATTTCGGCAATTTCATGCATTTCTTAGTCCATTTTTCAGCCGAAATATGCTGACATTCACTCTAACTGGCAAATAATTGTAAAATAACAATGGCAGTTAACATAAAAAATTAGAAAACAGAGGTGATACAGTAGGTATACTTAAATGGCAAATAATTTTAAAATAACTATGTTAGTACATAGAAAATGAAAAAATTAACAAAGAGAGATAATACGGTAAACTGGTATCTAATTTGAAAATAACTATGTCAGTTACGAGCGCACATAATATCATACATATGCGTTTCAAATCAGCATTAATAATTCTCGGATTTTCGAGATCTGCGGGAAGGGAAGCAATGTAACCCCCACCAACAGCAGGGGGATAGTGTAGATCCATGCAAGTGATAATGTTTGACAGATTTTTTCGCTAGACGAACAGAAGCACCTGCAAGTAATAAAGTTTCGTAGTCTTCTTCGCAGTATCTTAACATCCGCAGTAGAATCAGTAATTTTGCGGATGATACTAAACTACGTCGTCTTCCTATATTAACAGAGCAGAGCTATAAGAAGACCTTGACCACCTCATGGATTGGAGCACATCGTGGCTGATGAGCTTTAATGTCGACAAATATTCGGTAATGCTCGTAGGACGCGGAGAACCTCTCAACCTTATTGTCGTTCAGGAATCACTATTACAAACAAACTACAACACAGTCAGCAAGTTGACAAGAGTGTGAAAATGGAAAGCAGAGTACTGGGACTCAATACCCAGAATTTCCAGTACAAATCCAAGAACATCATTCCCTTGTACAAAGCGCCAGTGCACCCACATTTAAAATTTGCTGCTCATATCTGGTGGCCACATCTGTGCAAAGATATCGATAACATGAAAAGAGTCCAATGCAGAGTAACGAAATTGATACCTCAGCTGCGAAACAATCCACACGAGTGTAGCCTATAGGGAGTGGGCATGATCTCTTGACTAAAGACGGCTCAGGAGCAACTAATGGAAACATTCGAGTATTTGAATTGCTTCTACAACGTACCTAGAACGGAACTGTTTGAGAGGGACGTTAATGATCGCCAGCGAAACAGCGGTCAAACACTGAAGCATAGAGCTTGAAGAATAACCTTAGCCCAGTAGTTATTTCCGTATTTCATAGTAAACACCTGGAATAGATTGCCCTTTGACGTAGTCGGTGCGGAGATAGTTAACGCATAGAATAATCGTCTTGACAAACATTGGGAGAGACACCCTTCACAGCTTCGAACACCTCCACTAAAAGTCATAACCACTTAACGGCAAAAACTTTTCGAGGTCATCATAATTCATATTCTTTCCTCTTCCGCTCCAATTAACTAGAGATCTCTAAGCTCCGTAAATCTGCAGCTATAAATTGTGCTTGCATGATCGTCTCCTTGGTTGGTGTTTTCCCCCTTTTCTTCTTTTTTTCCTCAGTGAGCTAACTGATACTGAATGAGTGACAATAGTTCCGAGAGGGCCGAGACGTAAGTCCTGGCGGCTCTCCGGGAATGGGTCCATTGGTTCGTCCACTGACACCTATCTAATATAATATAAATAAAGATATAATCAAGTTCATCAATAATTTTAAATTACAATATTCAGTATGTAGAAATAGCAACATGACCCATGCAAGTAATAAGTTCACGTAGACTGTTTCGTAATACAAATAGAGGCATTATCAATTCTATGGAAGTAATAATTTTAAATTGCGATCTATATCGGTCACTAAAATTACCACGCTACTAATAAATTTACATAGTTGACTTCAACCTATAAATCAAGATGTCAGTAGGTTCAAGCAAGTAATATCAAGTTGGAATGAAAGTTCTGTCCCTTTTATTGTTTTTAAAATGATAGTAAAGATTAAGCAAATTACACCATTCTTATCAATGACCTCATCTCATCTCCCCATAAGCTATTCGGCACCATGTTCCTAGAATTTGTTTTTTTGTTTTGACTCAAAGAAGGAAGCTAGCCTCATATCAGTCTCTTATCTTGAAGTAAGCCTTTGCTGCGAAGAGTGGTGCTGCATGCTTCTAAAGCGCTAAAAGTCTAAAATACAAAATTCTGCTTTACTACGCAGTCTTATCATAAAACTCAGTTCCAGAATTATTGAAAAGAGTGTCATTTTACTAAAACCAAACATAAAAATACGAAGAAAAGCCAAATATACTGCAAGTTACGAAATTAGTAAACTTTTCGAGTTTCACCCATCATTCTCATTTACAAAGGTACTGATGATGGATGAAAATCTATTGGCATGCTCCGGTTTTAGAACAGAGATGCGACCCAGTTAAGTAAGAAATTAGCCCTTACTTCGACTCATGTCCTAGCTTAAGAATGGGATAATACAGAACGTGTCTTAGAGGTCGTTCCCCGAAAAATACTGTATGTGAGTGTAAATAAGAAATGAAGTAGATATAATATTTTGACTTGTCTATTGCAACTTTCGTCAGTGGTCCCTAATTAACATGATAACAACATTTGTTGTACAAGCGAGATATGTTTAACCTAACTAATATTTGTTTCAAAGTACATTGCTATTAGCACATTGGCCCCATTTGTAACACTTATAGTACAGAGCATTATAAGAGTACTATAACTGGAATGGTGGTCAACTTATTAATATGCGCGACATGTTTGCGTTGTTGTAACGAAATGACCAGTTTGCGGCCAACTCTCGTAAATTTCATAATTTACTGTTAAATATTTTGTAATCAAGAGATACATTACAGGCTCAACGGTAAATAGCCTTAATATATTTGTAGATACTTCAGTAAAAGTTTGACGTATGATTTGAAAGTAAATAGGGCATTAGCACTTCAATATTTTTATTATTAAAACATGCATTTTTTGCATCGTCGATCACTGGATTCCTTAGAAATAATTGTTTCTATTATATGCGCAAGACAAGCAGAAATAAATTGAATTTCATTGCTTGCGAAACCTGTCAGCTTACCGATGTCCACTTATTTATCTGCAATACATTTCAAAAAATATTTAAAAGTATGCAGGGGTGCGGGGAAACATCCTATTAGTTTGAATCTCAGGGTAGTACCATTCAGGCGGCTTAGCATTTCAATCAACGTTAATATTCGTTAATCTTAACGTTACCAATGAATGGCAACGTAAAAATAAACTCGACGTCAATTATCTCATTGTATGCCAGTTATCCATTTGAAAATTTTAGCCGAATCTTTTGTTGAAAGTATCACGATCACATATTTTGCCGCGTTCTGAACCCATGGTATCCAACCTTACCTTCATTTGCTTTGGCGGCGTTCAGAGCTGTCTCCTTCACACGTAGATTTCTATGTGGCATACAAACATTTTTGCCGTTATCATGGACTGGACGGACAAGTACCTTCCAGTCAGGGGGGTGGAAGAGTTGGTGAAGAATTCGTAGCCAGGTTCCGGCGGCATGCCTGGCATGTAGCCCAGTTGTTGGTAGCTGGTGAAGTCGCCTGCCTGCTGCACAATGCCCACACGGACGTCAATATCTTGAAAGAATTGCATTCCTGAACTCTCCGAGGTTGTTATGATCAAGGCATTTGTAATAGTGTAGGTGCTTTTGAGGTCAATAAGGACCCAGTTTTTGTCCATAAATCCACTCATGAAACATTGCGATTTTTGCTCCGAATAGACTCCGTCAAGTAGGTTTTCTGGCACTGCTTCCGGGAAATCGATATTTTGAGAAGAAGCTGTTGTGGTGGCACCAAGCTGACCTTTCAAGATATTGGTTCCTTCTAGGTCGACCCTGTTGGTGTAACAGTCCATCAGATTTGTGCCCTTGGTGTCAACATTGAAGGGAATAGCTCGAAGGTTGTTTATGATTGCGTTGCCCGCAGCATCCTTGCAATACACCTTCCATTTTGCTTTGTCCAAGCAACGGGCTGCTTGGTAAATATTTTTCGTCACCGGATAGTGTAGCACTGTTACTTTTGGTGCTGTAAGCCAGTAGTCGGTTATTTTTGTGGTTCGGAAGTATCTGTGTTTAATCTCTGGCTGTACACCGCGGACCATCAACAGCAACACCAAACCCAGCGATGCAAGTCCCACGTGTTTGAAAGGTTGCATTTTCTTTCTGTGGGGGCCAGAGAACAACAATGAGTCTACCTGAATTTTTGTACAGTTTCACAAAGGTGGATGAAAATTTTCGAATCATAGGCATCCAAAATTTTACGTTGGAGAAACATTTTCAAAATTAATTCTTTGTTGCCAAACCTTTTCCAAACCTCGATATATTTCCGATGCATCGATAATTTTCGCTTATTAACATCACTTGTGTGATATTGACACCGAAATATAATGATACAGACTTCGAAATATGGATATTTGATCGATCTCTGCCAGGGGTAAATTTTCTACGGCTGTAGAAGTCGTGAGGATTGTGGTTTCTTCCTCCCATGGATTTTTTGATACCTTACGAAAAGGACAATGCATGGATCTTTCATGTCACGAAATTGAATTGACTGGTACCATCCGCACTGCTAATTCTGAACCACAAGTGCTGCATCAAATGGACCACCAAGAAAATGCTGGGACGACGTGGTGAAGCCGTACTTATGTATTTCATATGACCCACATTTTGAGAACCTTGAGTTGAAGAGACAGCTTTATTGATGGTTGGATCCATATACTGTAGCCCACATCATAAATAGATACAATGATTGCGATCCTGGAATTGGGTAATGATAATTTCTACAACTCTTGCTTGTTTCTCTTGGTCAAAATCAAAAGCTTAACGACATAGTAACATAATACTTATAAATACATTGAATTATCTACTGAACAAAATGGCTTCAATAAACGCTGTCACTGAGGCTTATGACTTTTTTACAACTTACCTGTGAAATTGAAGCTATTTCACGAATTACCAACTGGCGTTGTTGCAGTTGCTATGCTCGGTATAATCGAATGACACCTTCACGAGTGGAAATAAATTACTAACAATGTACACGGGGGAACAATAAAACCCAGAAAAAACTCAGTTGTATCTCAGAACTGAAGAGGGAATACATGTAAGTAATGGAACTCAATTGTCTGAAACGTATACAGGTAAGTATTTCAATCGCATTTCAGGAACAAGTAGAATTAAATATTAGGGTAGAATGTTTTGGAACAGGTTGAGGGGTCTTAGGGCAGTATAAGAAACGACCAGAGACTGAATGTCTGCTCGCCACCGCGTCTCTCTTACAAATGGAGCAGCAGATTGTGTAATTCGTTACAGGCATGGAACTTTGCACGTTCAATATGTTATATAACTAGTTGAGCGAACTTATGCAACTCTTGCGTGAGTCTTTTGCGATGCGTGATGCATGCGATACCTGTCGCTGTTACTCACTTTTCTTGTGTGATGCATGCGATACCTGTCGCCAGAAGCCTCTCTTCTCGTGTGATGCATGCGATACCTGTCGCTGTTACTCACTTTTCTTGTGTGATGCATGCGATACCTGTCGCTGTTACTCACTTTTCTTGTGTGATGCATGCGATACCTGTCGCTGTTACTCACTTTTCTTGTGTGATGCATGCGATGCCTGTCGCTAGAAGCCTCTCTTCTCGTGTGATGCATGCGATACCTGTCGATATAAGCCACTCTTCTGCTGTGATTCATGTGATACCTGTCGATACTAGCTACACTTCTGGTGTGATGCATGTGATACCTGTCGATACTAGCCACACTTCTGGTGTTATGCATGTGATACCTGTCGATACTAGCCACACTTCTGGCGTGATGAATGTGATACCTGTCGATACTAGCCACACTTCTGGCGTGATGAATGTGATACCTGTCGATACTAGCCACACTTCTGGCGTGATGCATGTGATACCTGCCGATACTAGCCACACTTCTGGCGTGATGAATGTGATACCTGTCGATACTAGCCACACTTCTGGTGTGATGAATGTGATACCTGTCGATACTAGCCACACTTCTGGTGTGATGCATGTGATACCTGTCGATACTAGCCACACTTCTGGTGTGATGCATGCGATACCTGTCGTTATCAGCTACTCTTCTTGAACTGTCCCACCAGATGCCGACGTCACTGCTTGTGTGATTCAGAACGTGATCATCTGAGGTCAGTGGTTATGTAACAGTAATTAGTGTTAGAACGTGGTAGTGCTACTTCTGCATGAAACTGATTGTAATCAATATTTTTCAAGATACAGAGCTCTCTTTTGGACACTATTGCAATATAAAAAGCATACATACAAGGAATTCCACAAAGTCAAAACATGTCATTCACTAATTTAATCTATAAATTTATGGGATGTAAATCAGTTTTGTGTCTTGCTCAACATTTCATTGATTATTTTGCATTGAGCTTGAAATTCAGTTTTTGTAACAGCCGAGAATGCCTTATAGTCGAGAATATTGATTTTTGACTAATAGCCGTGACCGAGTCAGCTTGACAGAGCATGTTTGGATTCTACCCGGAAGTCACGTGACAGACGTGACGTTTAACGTTGGGCGCGTAATTTCGGGTTTTGCTCGTTAAGTGAGCAAATTTCACTATAATCATCATTACATACTAGTGCATGTAGCTATGATTATCTGCTTACTGTAGGTGTACGATACAACAAATTTTCTATTCATTCCAATAGGCACTCGGTGTACTTTTGGTGTTGCTACTGCTGCAACAGCTACAGATATTCAGTGAATAGAAATACATCACCAAATGTGTAAATCTTTCTACTACTACAGATAAACAAAATTTAGACGTTGTTGCTCTCATATGTAGACATTGTTTCAGTACGGGACCACCCTCATGACAGGTTCCATAATTCTTATCAACATGCAACACATATTTTTCCTTCATTATTCACCCGAAATATCGCAGATGTGTCTACAAATTAGATTAGATTAGATAGGCGGCAGTAGACAAACCAAGAGGCCTATTCCCAAAGAGACACCGGGACTAACACCCTGGCCTCTATGAGCTATTGCCATTATGTTAGTGGAATGTAGAGGAATGGAGAAACGAGAGGAGAAAAAAACGGAAGACGAAAGAGAAAAAAAGAGAAAATAAAAAAGAGGAGGGAGAAGAACCTCCGCCAAAGAGATGGTCATGAATGTTCGCAAGCATGATCGATAGCCGCTGATATGCGGAGCTTAAATATATAGATGGAGCGCAAGTGAGAAGAAGTCAGCTTAAGATGGCCTGGGAAGCTTTGGCCG
>LQNS02278161.1:8239525-8259569 GCA_001587735.2 Parhyale hawaiensis
CGTCGTTCACGAAGGATATGTGTGCGTATTTGTGTACGCAGATCGTGTGCGTGTGAGCGGCGTTCAAGTTGGTGCGCCGCGCTGCTCGCTGTATCGCTGATTAAGTTAGGTTAAGTTAGGTAAGGTTAGGTTAGGTAACGATAACCTAAGGTATGGATAAACTTAGGTAAGGTTAGAAAGGTTAGATTGGATTAGGTTGGGTTAGGTTAGGTTAGGTTAGGTTAGGTTAGGTTAGGTTAGGTAAGGTTAGGTCAGGAGGCTAGGTTAGGAAAGCGTAGGTTAGGCTAGGTTAGGTTAGCCTAGGTAGCGTTTATTTTAGTGGCGGCGCGCGCAGCAAAGCTTGCTTGAATGCGCAACCGTCGTGAACGACGATATTTAGTGCGGCCCCGCTACTCCCAGGGGAGGGACCTGTTGGTCCATCTACTGCCAGCTATGTTATCTAATCACTTTATTATCCTGTTTATCATGCGCCTTCTAGCGCAGTCCATATCCGAGTTCGAGAAACAGCCAGAATTTTTGTATTCTTAGTCATGCCACCGCAAGTCATCTCCGGATTCCTTAAAATTTATACGCCCAACATCAGCGCCCAATCCACTACATTTGATACATAGCAATAAATAATGCACAATTTGCACAATCAGAAACGATTACAGGCTTAAGCTTCTCCAGTTATATTATTCCTTCATTTTCCGTTAATCCTTCAGATACACTTTTGTAGTGCAAAAATGTGTATTATGGAATTGGCTATTTGTGTACTGCAGTCATGAAGGTGTAATAGCGGTAACATATATGCCTTCTTTATTACCTAGCGAAAAGCAATCGTTGCTTCAAATAATCTGCTTTACATAAAATATCTTATTGCTGAGCAGTTTCTATCCAATTAGGAACAATCGTATCATGTGTTACATAAGCAAGTTTCATGCAGGAATAATAAGCCATAAAAATGAGTCATTTGATGCGAATTATCAGCTGAAGTAGAACAAGTTCTGTCTGACTCACTTGTCGTGTTCAATTTGGAAATATATCCTACAAATAATCATATAAGTGTGCATTGATCATCAACTGAGGAGCAGTCACTCGCTTCTGTTTGGTATGTAAACCTTACTCAGAGCACGAATTTATCGTGTATAAATTTTGTCTCTGGTAAATTTGACAGTTTTCGTCGATTAACTGAAGAGCAATCGGCTCCAAGTGATTTACAAAACCTATTCAAAGCGGAAATCCGTACGTCGTATTATCAAATTAGTTTCAAAAATTCGATGTCATCTGATGTTATAAACAATAATTTTAGATATAAATACAAGATATTGCCCACAATCAATAACAAATACATATTGCTAATACAGGTAGGCTCATTATATGTCGTGCGTCTGTTATGTACTTTTAAATTTATTTTCAAAATTTGTAATTCCAGGTGCTGACAACGCTAGTGTCCACTTTTTGGAACGCATAGTATGTAGCTGCTAGGTATTTAAATGAAAATAAATCTTATTGTATTTTGGAGGTTATTTTTTCAATGTTTAGTTAGAGTAATATTTAAAGCTTGTTATATTTAAGTAAATGTCATTGGTGATAATCATCAGGTATTCATTTCACATGAAGCTTTTTCATACCTTCATAACTATCTGAAAACAATTATTTAACATAGTTTTATTTCCCCTTAAACTTTCATTAGCTTTCTGTTACATTACAAAACACATTTCATACCAGCTTTAATAAATTTGATAGATATTCTTTCCTTAATATTTGTCTTAATTTTTTAACGAGCTGCTCTATCCCACGAAACGAGGCATGCCTGCAATCTACACTAATTGGTATTAAAAATCAACCCTCTAACATCGCTCAGCATCCGAGCAAATGTGCTGAACGAGGACTGCGATGTTGTTCTATCGGTATGGCATTATTATAGGGCGTGCTAGGAATATTCGGAAACGGAATATTCGGTAAAGGATAATTTTCTCACCAACCAAAATTGAGTATTCGCTGAAAAAAGAGCATAGAACGATACAACGGTTTTAGGAATTAGAGCAAATATAACTGATAGTTGTTAAGAATAATATCGAGGACGAAATATTATAAAAGATTGTCACTAGTTTTACACAAAATCCGTAGTATTTATTCAACATTGATGTTAAGGCATAAAATTAGGTTATGCAAAATTTTATTATGAAAATTCGGCTATTAGAAAAACTTAAGTTACAACCAATCCTAAGCTAACATGACCTAACCTAAACTTAATTTCAAGTTTCATTACTTAACCTTAAATAACCTTACTCATCTAACCTATTTCAATTTAATCTCGCTTATTGTAATCTAACCTTACGTAACGGAGCCAAATAAAATTTCATGTTTCAAAAATTCAAGTACCGCATGATCCACGTGATACAAATCGATACGCTAAACTTAATCTGTGTATAATATTGTCTACGGAGAAGGCAGTATTACAGCGTTACAATTAAAAGTAACTAAATTTTCGGTCACCGAATATTTCAGTAACGGTTATATAGTACACGGGGTACTTTCTAGTACTCTAGCATTTATACACAGCATTTCTGTTCCAGACTCTTCCATAGGGTAGGCCAAAAGTAACTTTACCCTTTAAAAAGTTTACTATGCAAAAACAATAAAAGATACAAAATTTCTATTATGCTGCAAATGACAGAATACTGGGAGTCGTTATTTAAAAATAATTTCCTTCAAATGTCTTCCATTATCTATATATAATTCATAGATAAAGAGTAGTACATTTTAAAAATAGTGCATTGTCTTTTGGCCCACCGTATATTTTTGGGCGCGAGTGTCCCAAATAACGAGGCATACAATACAATTACACAGTATATAGATATATATATATATATTATAAACTCTATATATAATTATTTTGTATATTTTTTATATGTCATATGTGATGCCACTCTCAATATTCTACAGTACTGTATATGCTTTCAGCTATAAGGTGCACTTTACCAATGTAAGAATAAAATTGCCGTGAAAAAGTATTACACAATCTATTAGTCTCTTTGGAAAATACTGGCGGTTTCGGCTGTACGAATGATTTATCGGCTATCAGACGTACAAAAAATTTAGTATAATTTAATCCCATGATATTGGACCGTTCGAACTTCGACACTTTGGGATTACATATTTTGTACTAGCGAAATTCATGAAGTTCATGGGGAGGTAGTGCAGTCCATTTATCAAATTTTTCAACAATTATCACTTTTTTCTTGCGGCCCGAAACATGTGAAATACTGACTCCAAGTGTTGCAAACATTTGATTGACAACAAGGTGCATTTGCTCAACAACTGTTTTTTTTAACGTAGACTGTCAAGAGTACGTATTCATCTACCTTTCTTACACTCTCTTCACTACTGTGAAGTCTCTCACGACACCGCCATACTCTCCCGCCGCTTGTGGACCTTTATCCCTAGACTCTGTGTATAGTGGCCTTTGTTTTTTTTTTATGGATTGCAGCAAAGCTTGAGTTGATCAAAAAATGAAAATGTACTTTCCGGGGTTAAAATTTTATGCGTTTTAACATTATGATCCAAAGATGATATTAAAAATTTGTCACAGATTACACATGATTTATCAAGACTGTCAGATATCTCCGACTTCTCCTGAAACAATGACGCGAATGTCATGGTTGAGTAGAGTTTTCACCCATTCCTCCAAAAGCGGTCGATATTTTTAAAATAACCGTATCAGGTGGTACAACTGAACATTCAAACAGTAAATGTTATTTAATACATAAATACCAAGTATAGGTTTGTGGTACACTAATACACTTATACATAAAAAGATGCTAATTACTCGTAATATAGCTAGGTTATATAGGTCATACATAAATGTTGTATGGTGCTGCTAAAATAGACGGCCAAACGTTATTTATTTACCACGCATAATGCTTCGTATACTACAAGGAGAAGGTTACCTGTTGAGCGTGATCGACATACAGTATGATGTTCCAGTGGCTTGCATTTTCACAGTCACAGTAATAAAATACAATATTCGCTCACGCGAGGTGTTCCCAAGCGCATCGCTAAACATGAGTTGGTGTATTACATTTTTTTTTGTTTTTCTTTATACCTTGAATATTTTTTAGATTTCGTCCCCATCGTACTCTCTCTGTTCCGAAATAGTCGCTCCGCAGCCAAAAATTTCATGCTGCATTACCAGTTCGATCTCAGCCATATTATTATAGTCAAACCAGCGTAAGCAGCCCTTTAGGGGCGAGGCTGAATTGAACGCAACAGTGCCAAATCTAATCTATTGACTAATGCACTTTGAGTATTCGAATATGAATACAATTTTATCGATTGAGACAAGTTATGCCACGCGCTTAAGTGAGATTAGGCAAAGTTATGGACGGATTTTTATGAAATTTGCGTGAGTTGTTAGGTGTATCACGAAGAATGAATGACCAAATTTTCGTGATGATCTGTTTGTTTGCTTGTCTCTTTGTCGTTGTGTTTGATTTTATGTTTGTTTACGCAATGACTCAAAAAGTTTTCAATGGATCTTTATGAAATTTACTGGAGTTTAGTACTGTTAAAAGACATAAATGATTCAATTTTGGTGCAGATCGGTTTGTTCGTTTGCATGTTTGACTTATGTTTGCCATAATGTGTGTTAACAGCATATCTCAAAAAGTTTGGAATAGATCTTCATGAAATTTACTGGAGTTGTTAGTAATGTTAAAAGATATAAATGATTAAATTTTGGTGCAGATCGGTTGGTTCGTTTGTATGTTTGACTTATGTTTGTCATAATGTTTGTTTGCAGCCTAACTCAAAAATTGATGAACTGATCTTCAAAAATATTGCAGAAACTCTTAATAATATAAAAAGGCACTAATGATTAGATTTTGGAGTTGTTACAAAGAAAATAATGGATTCAGGGCCAATTTGAATTTTTCGTTACCTTTGCTTTACTTGGCGTAGGTATGCGCTCTCAGAGTGCTCTAGTTTGTAATGGCACTAGCTACAAGCTGTCCAATATGTACAGCTAGAGGGAGCACATACTCGTACCAAACAAGGGACAAACAATGAGCCGCAGTTCAGTGTAGCGGGTACTGTTTCTTTTAACTGCTTTTTGTATCTAACTTAACTCTAGTGATGAGCAGTGTTCCATACAATTATACCATCTCCATGTGTATACTTGATAAAGCTGAATGGTTTTCGTTCCCTCCTTTCATTAAACCTCCTTATTAGTCTGCAAAAATACATGTGTAGTGTGCGCATATGCAGACTGCAGTTGATATGTACATATTAATATATGTGCGAGTAATGGCTGGAAGGCTGTGGCTCCTGGAAGGTTGCAGCATTGTGGCTGGGTAGAGCAGAAATGAGAGAAAACAAAGTTTACGGGCCTAAATTTCACATCCCACTTTTCTCCCTATTTTGAAATACCTGTAACCGTACTAACTAGTGGTAACTGGTTCGCTACACCCAGCCTTAGCCGACTGTTTTCTGTACGCTACCATCCATGCTCTCAAGAGAAAAAATCTAAAACTTCCTCTCTCTATTCTCTTTTCTCTGGCCAACAGCATTCTGCAAACGGTACTTCAAACTCCAAAGAAACCTATTCTGCTTTAGCTCTGTGTAGCCTACGTTTCTCTTATCATCTCATTCATAATGTGTTGGCATTGTGCCAGTGACTCTCAGCAGACCATAATTATGTATAACTCTCTGATGCTAGTGTTTAGTATTATTCTTAAGTTAGTTGTAATCATAAAAACCTCAGGCGCTGTGCCCTAATCTTGTTGGACACAGTACCTTATGAGAACAATAAATGATTTATTATTATTATTATTATTATTATTATCGGACGGTTTACTATATACTTCACTAGCTTTCTTCTGATAATAAACATAGCTAGACTGCACATAACGCACTTTTGATGTTGATTATAGATTATTGTCTAGAACATGGTATATTTGTGAGAAAACGCGCCACCAGAAATTAGTCACGCCAGTAGTGTATAAGGTAGCGAATTACTCGTTTTTGAGGGAAGGTTCCCCTCGCGCCGCCGGGTCATCGCGCCGCCCCTTCCGGTTTTCCAGGCCCCGCCCACTTCCGTTTTGCGCCCCCCCCCTGACCCCCGCAAAACCGGTAGTGTATTGGCCGTTACAAACCGGAAGCTCACGCGCGAGGGGAGCTGCGAGGGTAGGTTACCCTAAAAAACGAGTAATTCGCTACCTTATACACTACTCACGCCGGAAATAATAGTTAACTTGCCAGGAAAACGGCTGTGTTCATTCTTTCTATTAAATCACCTTAGCCCATTTTCTTTTCAAGCCGTTCCTGTGAATGCATAAGTTAGTGGCCACCCACTAAAGCTAGCTGAAATTCTCGATGCATCTTCATTGTTGAATTTTGAATTGAATCTTTAAATTTGAATAAATGTACTAACTGTTATCTTCTTTTCGCTCTCTGGGCATGACTTACATACAGCTTTATTCGGTTGTCGACCTAATTGAGTTGATGTTTTTTATTCCTATGAAGTTCTGTTACTTTTATGATAAGTTAAGGTACAAAACCTTGGTAAATACAACGAGGTTGGCAGAGAAAAGAAAGAGAAATACAGTACGCAATTTTTCAATTGGCACCGAGGTGCAGAGTACAGATATATATCCATTCATCGATTGCAATCTTGAGACTATGGTTTTGTGACCAATTCAACGTCCGAGGTCGAGTTCACACGTGATTCATAGCAACTCGTTCAGTCATCCACTTGCCGGAGAGTTTCGTAGCACAACTATGTGTCCTAAAAAAATGTTAAAATGTCAAACATCAAATCGTTTTCCTTGGCAAGTGTCATTAGACACGTTAAGCATATCTCTTAAATTTTGGAGTAAGAATAAATTCACAAAACAGTGTAATTTTTGCTACATTAAGGGTACAGTGACACATTCGGATAAGTGCATGGGCGAACGGGTAGATATCAATGACGTGTGAACCCGCCCTAATGCAGACATCACGTCTTCAATAGAGAATTGCCAGCAAAAGTTTTACGAATGATTGAGCCTGGATGCAGTACAGTTAAATGCACATCATACTAGACCCAAATTACAGATTATCTTCTGTTATTTAGAAATTAGGCCAAAATTTTAATAGTATTTCTTTATAGGAGCGAAGGTTGTACTGGCATCTGAAGTAAAAAGACTACTTACCTAATCTCTGATATGTATATATTAAGTTACATAATATCAAGCTGTGTAAATGTAGATTTCACTGAACAAGAGATATTTTTACAAGTTTGTAACTGCTAATGAAGTGCATTTTCACTTATTATGATCAATGCAGCTGTATCAAATGATTTTTATACGATCATTTTGTAAAGAGTTTATTCTTCCATCCCTATCGTAAACTTTTACCGAAAGATGATTGAAATTTTGTATGCGTTTTTTTTACACTATAGAGTGGTTATAGAGTAACGATACGTAGTTAGTTTTTTATTTGTGTGTAAGATATTTTCGATCAACGTTGATTTTTATTCGTTTTATCACTTTTGGTTGCTAGAAGTAAAGTATACAGGATACTGTTTAGATAAGTTGATGCTTGAGGAAATTGCTGATTACTCGCTATTTTTCATGGTCAGGTTCCCTTGTTCACTCAATAAAAAGCCAGATAAAATCTCACTGCATTTTTCCAATTTATCCTAACTTTATCAATTATCCAATGATGAATCAGAATACTTCAGACCAGCAGTCCATTAACAGAAAAATTATATGAAACTTGACAAAGAGAACTACATGAAACTTGACGAAGAGCACATGCGAGTACTTGCTTAGTTTTTACTGTGAGTAAATTTTAGTTTAATTTCAACATAAATGTGGTGAAGATTGGTAGTCTAGTAGTTTTGCACTCACATAAATGTTCATATCCGAGGCTGTGAAATTGTAGCAATCGACTTGGTGGCGTGCAGACACCACATTACTATTTCTGCAGAAGTTTTAGTTCTCGGGACACTACGGTCAAGCCTGCAATTTGCGCAGGCAAATTTCAGGTTGTAATATCGAAGTTAGTAATTATCCCAAAATTTTAAATAAAAAGTCTTTGCAGCTGGCGAGTTAGCAGCACGCAATAGTATAATTAGGGCAGAATGAATAATACGAAATACATTTTAACGTTTATTGAAGTGTTTCAAACCGAGATAATAAGACTGAAGTGCGACGAAAGTTCATAAACTAAACATCAAACTTTGCAGTGTACACTCGCTAATTATACTCAGGGAGGACAGGAAGTCGGACTCTGCTTATATTTTCTGACACGTGTTTTTTTCTTACATTGAGTTCACCATGTGGGATCCAACTGATACCTTTTATACCTATGTACTAATCAAATCATCTTTGGATAAATGAATTTTATACCAACATCTCTTCAGTTTCAAAATAGTTAGCTGATTTGGACTTCTTGTCCCCCATGACTGTCGATTGGTGTTAGAAATAGCTAATAGTTTCATCCTAGGAACACTTACGTGTATTAGAATGAAGATCTTGTCTGCATTTTTCACCTGGGCTGTGTCACGCAAGTGCACGCTCTCGCTCATTCCTCCATCGAGTTCGAGAAACATCCAATATTTCTGTCTTCATATTCATTACACCTGAAGTTATGACTGGACTAGTAAAAATTAGGCTATACGCCCTATAAGAATGCACTCCTCCCTGCACCTTGATGCATAGAAATAATGCACAATTTGCGAGAGGCTTAAGCTATCTCCAGCAAAATCTTACTTCAGTTTTTCGTACACTCTTTCAAGACACTTTTAGCTGCACAAATGTGTATTTCGGAATTAGCTTTTCGTACCTATAAGTTATGAAGGTGTATTAGCGATGACATAGACCTTCTCTATGGCAAAGGGAAAATCAATCTTCACTGCCAATAATCTACTTTTTATAAAAAATCTAATTAGCATTAAAAATTTGGCATCTCACCTCGAGAAACTGATTAAAAATTATACGAACTTGAAATATAATATATGAGCCTTAATCAATAACAAATACATATTACAACTGTAGGTATACTCATTATGTATCTTCTGTCTTTTATATATTTTCTCATTTACTTTCAAAATTTATAGTTTTAGGATACCAGGCTACCGGCATCTGTACTCTTCAATTCGCTTAGTGGACACATGTTGACAACGCTATTGTTGACCTTTGGAATCTCCTGGCATGTGCTTGGTAGCTATTTAAGAGAGAGTAAACCTTATTGTAATTTGCAATTATTTTTCTTTTCAATGTTTAGTTAGAGTAATAATTTAATGTTTGTTGTAACAAGATAAATGTTGTCAGTCANCTTTGGAATCTCCTGGCATGTGCTTGGTAGCTATTTAAGAGAGAGTAAACCTTATTGTAATTTGCAATTATTTTTCTTTTCAATGTTTAGTTAGAGTAATAATTTAATGTTTGTTGTAACAAGATAAATGTTGTCAGTCATAAACTTCAGGTATAAATTTTATATGAAACTTTCTTGTGAATCTATAGCTATTTGAAAACCATAATTGAATATGGTTTTATTTATAATAGCACTGTCTTTTCCGTATGTCATCAATTTAAAGAACTGATCTACACGAGGCATGCCTGCAATCTACACTAATTACCGTTAACAATTACCTCGTTTTTTATATCCCTCAACACAAACGTAACTGTTTTAAATGAGGGACGACCTCGATGGTGTTGTATCGCCACGGCACAATTACTAGGGCAGGCTATGGTATTCGATAACGGAAAATTCTGTAAGGGATAATTTTATCACAAACTAAAATTGAGTTTTCACTGAAAAAGGTATAGAATGTACGGTAGCATTAGAAATAAGAGTAAATATAGGACGTTTTCGATGGAGAAATCGCTGTCGAATGTTTAAGCGCACTTGGCTCGACTTTTGAGACCGATTTAAGCGTGTCCCAATTGAACGGATTTTAGGAGTTAAGCTGAAAAAATTTGACCTAAGCTGTGATGTCAGTAGTAAAATTTATCTTACGTTCCTAACATTTAAAGTTAAGCTTCCTTGGAAGTAAATCTTACGGATTTTTTTACTCGCAAGCTGCAACAATGTCGTTCCAGAAGATAGTGTTACAAGTATGGAGCTGGCTCAGCTAAGTTTTTGTAGGTTATTTGGGAGACATCGGATGCGACAGTAATGGCACTATATAAACAGATCACTACACTGGTCCATATACGAGTGAAAGATTTTACCAATCAATAGTATAATTCTAAGATTTTAGAGTGATAAACTCAAGTACTTCTTTGCTATCAAAGTATCAAAGAAAACTGGGTAAATTTTTTTTTCAAATATTGTTTTATGAGGTTAAAATTGCAAAAATTCTTCCTTTTATTTTAATAATAAGCTACCGAATGGAAAAAATTGTTTCCATGCCTCTGTTGTTGTTTACATTAGGATGAAGTCAAGTACATTACGCTTAAAAAGTTACACTACCGCCGCAGCAGCACTGAGTTCTTGGCCCAAATAGGTTCCGCCTAAGGCCTTAAACTCAAGTCAACGTGGCAAAAAGAACGGTCTGAATTGACTTTCCGCTCGATTCAAGCTAAACAACTTGACTTTATGTCCCAATCGAATACGTCCATGGTTTGAATTACATAGGCTAATGTCGAGGACAAAAATTATGAAGGCCTGTCACCGATTTAACCCCAAAATAAAATTCAACATTAATGTAAAGACGCAAAATTAGGTTCTCATTGAACATTTAGTAGGGAGAACTCAAGTAGGAACAAAATTTAACCTAGCCTGGCCTTACCTAACTTTACGTAAGCTAACATAACTAAATATCATACTTTATAATCTAATTTAATGTATCTTAATGTAATCTTACCTCACATCACTTATTCCTGCCCAACCTGACCTAGTCTCATGTAGAGTAGCCAAATGAAATTCCATATTGTAAAAAGCAAGTACCATATGTAACCATGTGGCACAAAGCAAAACGCGAAGCGCAGCCTGTGTAAAAGGCAGCATTATGGCGTTCCAGCTTTTCGCGACAGTTTTACCACAACCAAATCCCAGCGCAACCGCTGTTCCATCGGATAACTTCAACGGATGTGACCAAATTTTCTGTAACCGAATATTTCGGTTAGGGTTATAGGTTACTTTCCAATTTTCTAGCGTTTCTAGCACATTATAGACAACTCTTATTCATGATTGGTTGTGCCTGACTTATATAATCCGACGTGAGTATCCAAAATAAATAGGCATGCAATACAACTACACAGTATATATATATATATATATTTTATACTTCACACTCAATATTCCATGTATATAATATTAGGTATATGGTGTACATTAAACAAATATCAAGAATACGTATCCACAGTACATTAGTCTGCTCGGAAAATACTGACGAATTCGGAGGTACGGTAGACTTTACGGCCATAAGACGTACAGAAAGTTTCCAGCTTTCTACCCTCTCGTACCCCGTCCTACCAATCACATCTTCAGTCTAACGCTTACTTTACGTCCCTCGTCTAACTTAACGCTTCATGGTCGAACCTTACGTATCTTGGCTAACCTAACGTATTTATGGACTAGCCTCGCGTATCTCGTTTACCCTAACTCACCTTGTCTAAGTTAACATACCTCGTCCAACCTAGAACACGTAATTCATCTACTGTGACAAGTAAAAATTTATTTAAATTGGACTTTCTCGTTAGTGGATATTTGATATGTTGGACTATTTCAATTGTGGACCTTTTAGATCCTGGACCATTTGGAAATTGAGTATTTTCGATATTATATCATTCAGACTGGGACAGTTTCGGATAGCATACTTTGTCGTAGCAAAATTCTAAGGGTCTATGCGGAAGCAGCGGACCTCATTTACCGAACTTGCCACTTATCACATTTTTCGTGTGGTCCTATACAACTGAAATGCTGACACCATGGGTCTCAGAGATATCTTTAATGCAGTCATCTCTTCAACATTTGCTTTTCGACGTTGACTGTTATGGGTGTATGATCACCCTGTACCATTTTGCATTTACAAGGTTCTCATCGCCACTACGAAATCTGTCACATCACTACTGGACTCTGCCACTACTTTCGAACTCTTCACCCCATGTCATGTTGACATTGGCTCTTGAACTATTCAAACTTAGGACTTATGCGGGCCAAATTACATTGCGAAGGCAATTCTTTGACATCTGTTACAGAGTATGTTGATATGATATATCAAGACTACCAGATTTAACCAAAAAGTACAACGCGAACATGATTAAAAGACTTTTAATCCGTTTTTCCAAAAGCGGTCAGTATTTTCAGTATAAAAAAAACACACACACACCTGTTAACACTGTTAAACCTTCAAAACCATAACTGCAATATATCACATATTTATCATTCACAGAATATGGCACACTTACTCATTAGAAGATTATCACGCATAAAACTTGGTAATATGTCTGCTATGAGGTGCTGGTATTATATAGAATGAAAACTAGTTATTGTTGTGCATAATGTTCCGTATATGCTATGAAGAGAAGTTAACCTGTTCAGTGCGAGCGATGGCATATATATAATGTCCTTGCAGTGGATTGCAGTCTCACAGTTACAATGAATTGTTTCAGTACGGCATTCAACATATGTTGTGCAGCACAACAGTTTTATTTTTCTACTGCGTGTAGGAAAAAGTGTGGGAAAAAGTCCTGGTGGGAAAAACTCCCGTGAGAAAATGTCCCCAGAAAAAAGTCCCTGTAGGAAAAATCCTCGCCTGTCATTTAATGCATATCTATAAAATAAATTCTTTATTTTGAAGTACATTAAATTAATATGAATTAAATTCAGCGGTACTAATAATACCTACCATATCCTAAACAATTTTAACAAGTCCTACCCTAACCTAGCTTTAAAATCATCTAGTTAACCTGTTCTCATTGTTCCGAGCCTAGCCTATTCGAACCTAACTCATTTCCATCTAATCTAATGTAAACTACCTTCTAAACTTCTTCTAACCTAATTTATTGTAACTTAGCCTGGTCTAGCCTGACTTATTTTAGCCTAAGCAATCCTGCTGACTGGTGTAACCTAATGTACTCGAAGGGCATGCTCGATCAGGCGCCAAGATGAAGCTTTCGAGGCTTGACCTGTTTGAAATTTTATTCAGGTGCCCTGGCTTCGGCCCACAGTAGAGACTATCAGGTATTGGCCCTCAATAGGTTACCCTTCAGACTTCCAGAAGCTCAACGTTGCTTCGTAAAAGGGAGTTTTCAGCCGCGGCTGAACGTAGCGGCGAAGTTTCTAACACTCGCAACACGATTTAAAGTGACAAAGCCGTAGCTTCTGTCTGCAGTTGCAGAGAAGTCAAGTCGCCAAAGCTTAATTTTGGCGCACAATCGAACACAATCCATCTTAACCAATTCCAGCCCTAAATTGCCTTACCATTTTTATCTAACCTTACTTATTCTTATCACATTTACCAAATCTAAATTACTCTAACCTAACAATACCTACCTAATTGATAATTATCTAACCTAACTTATTCTATCCTAACTTAACCTTGCCAAATCTGACCTAACTTACCCTAAATTACTTAGTCTAACTACCTGACGCAAACGGACATAACCAAACCTACTTTCACGTAACCTACTTTGGGGACTCTTCCAACCTACGTTCACGCGTACACTTGCGAGATGAAATTTAGTTTAGTAAACTATAATTTACTTAATACGAATATAGTTTACTTCTTAGGGGTTTTTCTTCCGGGTGGCTTTTTTCACTCCAGGGCTTTTTTCCGGATACCTCCTACCAGGCACTAACGCTCAACAAGTTAGATACTAAATCTATTTAATTGCGCATTACCGTTAAGAACACATACCCTGCACCGTACAGTCAGACAATGAAAGTTAAATATTATGCGGAATATTCTGTAAAACACACTTGTTAAATGCATCGATATAACAGCTATAGCGAATTTCTACTTATTATATTATATTATATTCGGCAAGGTGTAATATGAGGATGTGAATAAAGACTATTTTCTAAAAGTTATACTCAACACTTCAACTCACGGATGATTAGTTTTCCTGCAGGTAAGTTGATAAGGTAATGTGTATTATTAGATGCAGCAGCTCAATAGACCACATGGTATCCATTCGCCCTCGATATGTGACGTTACTTGCAAAAATATGCAACATATTGCATTGAAGACTGCATTAGCTAGACAGTTGTTGGATTAACACTGTTAAAATATATATAATTTAAGGTCGTACTAGTATTTATCAAAGAGTCTAAAAGCGAAAGCTCTGCTCATGTCTAATATGCCTGACAATATCAGGTCTCTCATGCGTAACCAGCATTGCGGCAGGCACATGCACTTAGCAAGGCCTTGTTCGAGACTAGCACATCTTCATGTGCATCCACAGAAAAACCCACAGTAGCCGTGCTGGATGATTACGCCAGAGCAGGTACTTCCTTCAGTACACGGGAAAACGGGCTGGTTTTGGAGCAACGCTTTTGCATAGCATTTGGCATACAATGTCTTGAACATGAAATAAAGCGTTTTACAACTTGTCGCCTTGAGCGCAGCTACATCGATAAACATGTGCTAGGTAACATATAGGCTTGATATTGTAGGACGTATAGTGATGGTTTTCTTGCTACAAACTCGTACTGATGTTACCTGATTCTCGGTATGGCAGAGGATGGTTAACCGAACTATATATGTATGTAACTAAGGGGTAAAGCTTGCATTCTTCGACACGATATAAAAGAAACTACAAGATAGTTCTCAAGAGCAACATCCTAAATATTTACAGAGTTACACATTAGTGAAAAGCTAATACATCATTAACACAGGTAAATATTGTGAATAATCAATTCCTTTATATAAGTGAAAAAGCTAGTATGCTCATATATATGCTCAATAATGATATAAGTGAAGACGCTAGCATTTCCATCTAGGTAAAATACAGAATAATCAGTTTCACGGTATAGGTAAAGAACTGTGTGCACCCATAAAAACAAATCAATTTATGGTCAGCTTCAGGATATATCTAAACTTTCTGAAGCTAGCCAAGTCATTTGAGTAAATTTGTTAAATAATCAGCTTTACGGTATAGTTACAATAACAATGGTATATCCAAGCAAGTAAATACATGTATATTGGAAATTAGTATCAAGATCGAAGTAAAAACCGCAGTATACAGTATGCATACAGGTAAACACGAGTATATTTAGTAAATAAAGAGTTTGAATATATCAATACAGACGCTACTAAATATTAATGTTCGTACTAGTAATAACTGCCGATAGGTACATGTAAAAACACCCATGCATCCACGCAAGTGAATAAACAATATATATATCCTGCAACACGATATTAGGGCTAAAATAGTTTGCTTCGCGATATAAGTATAAGTAAATACAACAGTACTTCGAAGCAAGTAATAATGCTTACCCTAACTGGTAAATAATTGAAAAATGACAATGTCAGTATGTATACAATAAATTTTTGAAAAGAGAGACAATACAGAAAACTGGAAACTAATTTTGAAATAACAATGTCAGTTGCGAGCGTATACAGAACATCACACATAGGCATTTCAAAACAACATAAATAATTTTCGGCATTTGCGGGGAGGGGGGCGTAATCCTCGCAAATAGCAGGGGGATACTGTAGATCCGTGCACGCAATAATGTTTGACAGTTTATTTCACCACTTGAGCAGAAACATCAAACTGTCCTTGCAAGTAATTAATTTCTCATAGTCTACTTCGCAATATAAATAAAGACATCAACAAATTCATGCCACCAATAATTTTAAATTACGATATAGGTACAGTTAGCAAAGCCACCAAGAGGTCCCATGAAAGTCAAAATCACAAGCAGTCTGTTTCGTAATCTACAATGTAATAAAGACTGATTTGTATTTATTTGTTTGTTTATTTACCGATTTCGCTTTTAACAAAACAGATAGGCGGAAATTGCCCAGGTTGGAGGCTCTGGTCGTCCTCTCAAGCTCCAATGGAAGCTGATAGGTAGAAAATAGGCAGGGTTGCAGAAGATGGCAAACGTATCTTAATCAGGACCAGTTGAAATTCAAACAATGACGACGCAGGCTTAGTCTGATTTGTAACAGTATTAGCGTCTCCGGAGAAATACATCGAATCTATGGCAAAGTATCGGGCGACCTTATGTGTGAATGGGCTTCTTGCATTGCCGATGTTGAAATCCCAGAACTAAAGATATCTGAAGCTTTCATTGACAATCATATATCTTGATTTGTAGTTTCTTCCCACAGATGATTTCGTTGCTTCAGCCATTCTCCCAAATTTAATTTAATGGTCGATGAAACAACTTTCGCTAAGCAAAAAACCATTGGTCCCGTATAGGCTAGCTTACCGTATCCACAATACAGAATATGAGCTATTACTTTGAGCGTTGCTGATCGGGCTGCAATAAGCAATTTCATTTTCTCCATTTCAGAAACAAAAAGTTTCGATACTGAGCAGCTGTGATGCCGTAAACGCTTTTCTCCGGGTGCTTAGGTTTGCAGACGTAGTAACGAATGTATTATCAATGAAGGAGGTCATCACAAATTCTTCACTGTCATTTTATGACAGCGCGGGCCCTACACTATATAGTACCTACCTACGGACTTTTTGTGTCACGCTCTTCAATAATAGATAGCAGAAGGAAATAAGAAACAATAATTTTCAGGCTCAGCAGCTGTCATCGGTCAAATAGCTTGGAAGAACGTCGGTGAAATCTTCAAAATAATGTGAATCAGACTGCATTATAAAGCTTACGTAGGTATCTATGATACGGCGGGGATCAGCAATCAGATGCAACAGGGCAAGGTCTTTGTAACTGTTTTAATGCACCTGAATTGTTTCCTGTCAGCGCGTTAGAATATGTATTGTTGTTTGATGCTGCCTTGGGAATTCGCCACTATAGTGCGATTTCAGAGCAAATACAATGACAGCTTGAGAACAGAAGATTACCGTGCTGCGTGTGATGAAATTCACCGAATCTGCTTGCTTTTATTACTTAGATATCGTATTAAGCAAAGCAGAGAAAATATGGTCTACTGATCAGTATACACGGGTCCCACAATAGCGGGAAAAATCGAATACGCCTACAAAAAATTGAAACACGTAAGCATACAAAGGGCTAAATTACCTGTAAACAGTGGGAAACAGAGCTTGGAAACTGTGTGCAGATACTTAAGAGAACAATGCAAGACACAAGTGCGAATTCTTTGCTGGCGAAACAAACCCACGGTTCAGTACTGAATCAAATACCGGTACTAGGAAACGTTAGGCGAGATCATGTAAGATAGACGACCTGCGTAACGAAAGACAGAGGTAAGCGGCAGATGTAAGCTCAGCCGGGGTGGGTTAATTAAAAGCACTACTCAGGCCAAACTTTGATAAGTGAAAATATTGACTAACGGGTGCTGTGGAGGACAGTTGCCTCCATAGGAGGATAACTACCCCATAGGAGGCTAACAGCCCCCAGCGAGGATAACTACCCACTCGTAGGACAACTACCCCAGGAAGGCAGCTACCTATAGAAAGTTAACTACGCCTAGGAAGTTAACTACCCCCAGGAGGACAACTACTCCCTGGTTGGGTAATTATCAATTTACATTAAAAAAACACGGCACAATTAGGTGTGCAACTAATTACATTAAAATCCAGTAACAAACATACCGGTGCCAGGAAGTTTTCCAGACACTTCAAATAAAGTTAATAAACCGTGAATTCTTTCACGGGTCCAGTTAGTATAAATAAAGACATTATAAATTCTATGGAAGTAATAATTATAAATACGCAGTATACATAAAGTCAATAACAAGACTGGACTACTAATAACTTTGCATTGTAATTAAATACATGTGGCCTTTGCAATATAAATTATGATACCGGTGGATTATTGCAAGTAATACTTCTAAATCGTTATGAAAGTAAAAACACTAGCACGTCCGGGCAGGTATGTAGTAATGATAGATACATATAAGGACTTGATATAAGTATAGGACAGTAGTTATCCAAAGGGAACTACTATGGCCATACCCATTAAACTATGCCAACAGAGCCAATACTTGACCCATTCATGAAAATATGTTAGACAGTCCCTACTGCTTACATTATTATTAACACTACACGCTCGGGACGGTCAATAAAGCTTCAGGCAACACCTGATAGTCCGAGATAGGCCCAGACCACTACACAGTATCATTTAAACTCGTACTGGTACAGAACAATGTTACCATAGGCATTTCCTTACTCTTCTTTGTGGTTCTGTCTGAGGAGTTCTTTTCCCTCGTTAGTCTTCTACGCAATTTTTCATTCATATGCTCAGAAGAAATACGCATTACTGTGGGAAGGGTGTGAAATTCATCATCTGAACTACTATCATAGGGTATATGTTGTTCCCGACATCTTCGGTGCTCAGAATTGCATATTGGCAGAGCAACGGGCCCATGTAGTTGAGCAAATACATGCCTGCTCTGTGGTACTTAAATTGGGACGGAGAGTTGTAGAAATAATTAAACAACAAACAATCTGTGTACAGGCATCCTCCACTTTGAGAAGAAATATGCTGCCCATATTAATAATAACTGAGATCTTGATTGGAGTCTTGTCCTAGTTCAAGAATGAGATAATGCCGAGCACGTTTGTAAGTAATTCCACAAAAGATATTGTACGTGTAGTAAACAGGAAACGAACTACGTACAAAGCTTTGAAGTGTCTTTTTCATCTTTCGTCAGTAGTCCATTATTAGCAAAATAATCTTTGTTTCTAAAGCGAGACATGTTTCTCATAGTTAATATTTGTGTGCGTGTGCTAGTGCGCAAAACTTATTGCACATAGTATCATAAAAATACTACATGTTACCTATTATAATATTGACGGTCAACGCATTAATGCGCGACAAGCTTGCATTGTAATTACGGGAGGCCAGTCAGTGGCTTAACTAGCGTTAGTGTAATAATTTGCTGTTCAATTAGTATCATCAGGAGGTTCATTACAAATTTAACTGTAAATAACATTAATAACCGGTTGATACATTGGTAAAAATGTCATGTATAATTTAATAAGCAAGTCATATGCACTTGAATATTTCTCAACTTGAAACCAGGCGCTTTTTGTCATTAATAGCTGAATTCCATACACGTAATTACTTTCTACAATTTAAATTTCACTGCGTCATAATCATCGTCAGCATAGTGTCGTCCACGTTTTGCCTAGCAATATATATATATTTTAAGGAGGCTCAACATAACGATAAACAATCTTCATTCGTAACCTTTTGCAATGAATTAATTTCATTGTTAAAATGAACTATAAGTCTATTATCTCACTGTATGCTAATCATTCAGTAGACAATGTTAGCTGTTCTTTTTCTTAAGAATAACGCGACAACCTGCTGTCTCTGACAAACTAGTGCTCGGTAATTCAATGTTCTTTGACTTTGACAGTACTTGGCACGGTCTTCGTTACACATAAATTTCTATGTGGCATACAAACATTTTCGCCGAAGACATGGACTGGACGGACAAGTACCTTCCAGTCAGAGGGGTGGGAGAGTCGGTGAGGAATTCATAGCCAGGTTCCGGAGCTATGCCTGGCATGTAGCCCAGTTGTTGGTAGCTGGTGAAGTCGCCTGCCTGTTGCACGGTGCCCACACGGACGTAAATCTATTGGAAGAAATTCACTCCCGCATTGGTCGAGGTCGGAATGACCAAAGCATTTTTAATAGTGTAGGTGCTTTTGAGGTCAATAAGGAGCCAGTTGTTGTCCATTGGTTCAGTTAAGAAACATTGCGATTCGTGCGCTGTATAGACCCCGTCAAGTACGTTTTCTGCTATAGAAGTCGGTTCTGCAGGGTTTTCAGGGGAATGGGTTATGGTGGCGCCAAGCTGACCTTTCAAGATATTTGTTCCTCCTCGTTCTTCCCTGCTTGTGTAACAGCTCATCAGATTTGTGCCCTTGATGTCAACATTGAAAGGAACAGCGTGGATATTGGTAATGATGCCGTTGCCAGCAGCATCTTTGCAGTATGCCACCCACCTTGCTTT
>LQNS02278161.1:8265345-8276939 GCA_001587735.2 Parhyale hawaiensis
CTAATTTCCGCCTATCTATTTCGTTAAGAGCGTGACACCAAACATATAAATATATATATATTTATAAACACAAGACGGTCATTCTTAGTATTAGATATTCACTTTGTGCATCATATGCTAAAACAAAACTTGAAGGAGGTATACTATAGTATCTGTGATACCATGTAGAGGTGCTCCAAACTCTTTCAGTTACGAGTGCGCAAAAATTTGACCACCCGACATCCTTCTTACTGTTCAGATGAATTTTCTCATATCGTTGTAGTGTTTTTCACCGGAATAGAGGGACCAACTCACAAAAAAGAAGGAAAAGAAGAAACAATGAGCAAACTGTGTATTATTATCGTGTTCTCGATTGAGTCAATGATTAAACTTTGTTCAAAGTAGATACGCATTGCAGCCCAATATGAACACTATCATGCTAGAGAGCACTTAAGCATATTAAGATCAGTTAAGAGAAGTAAAAGTATCTTCAAAAGTGCATTAATCACTAAATCTTGTAGTACTATTAAAAACTCACCGTGATGATTGAAATTCTTTTCTTCAGTATATCCTGACCTGTCTGCCGCCGTTTCAAGAACTTGAACTTTGGAAACGGGGAAGCAGCATTAGAAATCTCGGCCAAATAAAGGCAGTCCAGATGGTATGAGAAATCTTTTTCGAAGCCAAGATGAGCTGTCTCAACGATAGAGAAAATTTCTTCAAGATTGTTAAGGCATTCGTGACGACAGCAAAAATTATTGGTTTCTCAGCTAATTACGATTGTATTCATGATAGTAGAATTCACTTCCGCAGTAGCACAAGCTGTCATCGAGAAAGTAAAATTTATTTCACACTAGGCCCAGCACGTAAGCAGAATTCACTTTGCTGTAGCTTGGTTAGCAGTCTTCGCGATAGCAACAATTGGCTTCAAAGAACGTTCAGATGGCCCTCACGATAACATAAATATTCAAGTAGTGGTACAGACCACTGCTAACGGTAGTAGGAATTTTCTTTGCAAGAAGTACACTCCGTAGAAAACAATCAATTTAAGATAGGTACATGCAGCCCACACTAGTGCGCAAATTCTCTTTGGAGCAAGTAGTCTATCTTCACAAAAGCAGAAATTCACCTCGAAGTTATGATACTCGCATGCAAACAGATGCGACGTGCAACAATATCTTCCGTTGACGTTTTATTCATTTAAAAATTATTTTACCGATGCGCAATGCCCTTTGTGTGCTTAAGTGTCTTCAAGGCAACAGATATTGTATTGAGATTAAAGTATAGGCAATTTCTAAGACAGTATAATCCTCTTTGAATAGCGTACACGCACTTCCCACGACTGAAAAAATTGCTTTGAAGTCGGCATGGGCAATCTATTATAGTGATTGTTAACGGCTACCAGAAGTTATCACAATGTAAATAATTTTCGGTAAAATAACTAAAAAGCTGTGGGCTGTACTCGTAAAAATGCGATCGGCAGAGCTTTGATTCCGATGTCTGCACTCCGTCATGTCACTTTTCTAAATGAAGAGCAGCTTGTAAATTAGGTGGGTTTTCTAAGAGTCAAACGGAGCGCGATGGGCAGAATTACACGTGGGCAGATCATAAACTGTAATGAGTGCCTGAACGGCGACCCTTTCGATCTCCGTCACCCAATGTTTGGCACTAATATCCAAGGCAACGTTATTCTGTTAAATTTGCCTATAAAGCTCTTCATTTTTTTAAAAATATGATAACTATGAGCAGTCCCTGTTTTTCGTATATTGATGTACGCACTGTTGGAAAGTATAGAAATTGCATAGAAATTCTTATTTCTATAATTTTATGAAGAATATTAAAGACGTTCTAAATTTCGCAGCATAATTTATGAACATTGCACTCTGACAGTTAGTCGGCGATCAACTGGGCTGCAGCTGGTGGATATTTTATCTATTTAAGAACTTTCTGCCTACATGAAAGTTCGCCTACAGGACGCTTCGCCTGGCTGATATTTCCCTTACTGGACGTTTTGCCTGCTGGATATTGCGATCACATATACTTTGTCGGATACTATCTGAATTTTATTTAAATCGTCCATATAACTAACTATTCGAGAAGCCTAGCTGCATCCATTAGCGTATAATATACACTGACTATTAAAATTATGGTACTTCTAATTAGAGAGAAGTAATGATGAGGTACATAAGATAACTATGTAGATGATCATCAATTAAAGGTCGAGCTAAAGCGAGCGTGGCCATTAAATTAAGAGAGTCTCGCCAGCACACTTTTTTCAAATTGTGTTCCGAAACAGGTCACTGTTCGACAATCATATGGGTTTGATTTTTGCCCCGAGATACAACAGTGTTCGATGAAATATCTGTAGTGATACGTGAGACGTTGACAATATTTTAGCTACAGAGTAACAAAAATAAAGTTATTAGAGAACAAAGGCTTCAACACCGAAAAGATAGTGTGTACAGATACTGCAGATCATCCAGACCTACATATACATTTCTAGAATACAATTAGCCTACACGTGCTCACCAAATTCCACATATCGTCAACTTATTCAAAACCACCTAATTTTCTTACCACAAATCACCAACGCCCTACCAAATACATTATAATTAGTCTAAATGGAAAAGTATTTCTAGAAGCTTTACTTTTATATAATTGAACAGTTCCCGAAAAATTAGTGGCGTGTAGATAAGGAGGAGAGAAGGTCGCTGAACGGTAGCGGAGCCAGCCACTCCAGTCACTCAAGGATGAGACCTTAACAAAGGTAGATAATTTAAATTGCATCTGTGCAACCAAATTAATAAAATCCTTCCAACCGCTCAACAAACTTTTTTTTTTCAGTAGAAGACGTTATTCAGCAATTGTGTCTTTGGAGCACACCTTGAAGACGTTGGTGGCAGGCATCACGAAACCTATGACCGTCACCTAGTCGAAGTTTCCCTTCTGTTAAACACATTCATGAAGACCGCAAAATGCAGCAATCGACCAGTTATGTACACATGTAAAAAGAGCTCTATACTTAGCTCGGAGGCATGGGGGATTCGCAGATAGAACACATGCTTGCTGTGGACATATTAATGATACTGCTAAGAATATCATATTACAAAGTATACAGTATCAGTTGTCATTGTGAGAGGGAAAAAATGCTTGCGCAAAATATACAAGAACTTCGACAAGGCTTTTAGGTGGTTTTCTATTGTGCACCTAGTTCCAAATACCGAGTAGTTTCAAAAGTAAGCACCGTTCTGTTTTTAAAATTTCTCTTGTACTTGAGATTTTATATATGTACAATGATGCTTTCTTTAGTATGCTGTTCCAGTTGAATAATTATTAGTATATGTGACGCTATATTAAATTCGTGAACGGTCTAAAACAAAATAAGTGGTCATTACTACTTTGTTAGCTTCTGGGCAGCACTAACATGGTAAAAAACTATTAGTTTATTCCATTTTGCATTAGGTGACATTAACTTAGAGTAAGTGATGTCATGGACATTAACTATTAGCAATATATATTGATAGTAGTGTTATAATTACTGTTTCAATGTATGTCCAATCAGTTCATTTTAGTATTGCAAGCCAAATTACACGAATTGAACTTACATCGAGTGTAACTTTTCGTTAACTTCGCATAATGAATCTGTATGTCTAACCGTTGGGGACCAGAATTCCCGTTTCGAGACAAAATAACTTATAAGAATGGTAGCTACATTTCAAATGGTCGAATTCTTCAAGAGTGCACCACCGATCATTGGCTAGTCCTGTTGTCGTCAGCAGAATATACAGTATTTTATACCGTGTTTTTAAGTGCCTTGTCGTCTTTCTCAAAAGCAGTTAGTAGCCAATTTAAATAGTTTTATTTTTGCAGTAGGATTTTGGCTACAAAAGAAGGAAGATTGACATGCTTTGACGAAAGGACATTGTAGCTGTGCTAACCTTTTTTTATATGCTGGAAGTTTTTGAACAAGCTAATAGGTTCACTGGTTCTTCTATAAAAGAGTCTGCCACAAGCAGGGACAATGATGGCAACCGTGTATTTTTTTTTCGATTGCAGAATTTATAAGTCTGTTTATAGATGGTTGAGTTGTAATAGCGTAGTGTTATGATTGCGGTCGATACAACCATGCAATGGATTTAATATCTCAACTTTATTTTTAATTGCCTTCCGAAATATATATGGTCTACAATCGTCATTTCTCGGGTATCGAAAAAACAACATGCATATGTTTTGTGATCGTACAAGCTCTAAAAATAAATTAAGCTAGAAATACAGTTGATTTATTAAATTGGTTCTTCTTTTCTACTAAAATTCTTACTCAAAGTAGCCAGGTCAGCAATGTGCATGCAACAACAGTAACAATAACACCAAAACCAAATGTTGCAAAGGTTCTATTTCATTGTTAACGCCACTTTTGAGCACATACAGGCATGAAAATCTAATCTAGACATTTAAAAACAGACACTAGCAGCATTTTCGGCTTCTGCAATAATCCTGAATTTTACCACGCATAAACACAATTTATGTTAGACAGTGCACTGGAAACTACAAGCGGTCATATAGGGTTGATGGATAGAACTTTGATGAAATGTTTTCTGAATAACATAGGGTAACATGTCTATTACCCATCCACCCTGCTAGTAGCCGTCCACTTGGCTTTGAAAACTTCCTGTGTAAAAACTAGCAGTGCTAGGAAGCCGTACATAGACTCAAACTGTAGGCTAAATAATACCCTACAGTTTAAGCCTATGTACGGCTCTCTGGTACTGCTAGTTCTCCCACAGTAAGTTTTCAAAGCCAAGTGGACGGCTACTAGCATGGTGGACGGGTACTAGACATGTTACCCTAGAAACCTGGAATAAAACACAATTAATTTTAAACTGTTCTTGTTGATGCGAGGAATGTACTTATTGGCAAGAAACACAAATCCGTTAATGAAGATCATCTGTAGGCGCAGTCACTGAATCTTAGGACACCAGAATAATTTAAAATTAATTAAAGTTAACTATCTTTTTTTTACCGTTGGCCTGTGCTGCTGAGTCGTTGTGCACTCCATGCGCCACCACGATTAGTGTTTGTCATTCTAATTGTTAATTAGAAGATAGTTTTCTGTAATTTGCTGAAGTAGCCTTTGGACTCATTTACGAAGATTGGATATCGGTTAGACTCTAGATAAAGTAAAGTACCGGGCTAAGCAGGAATGGTTGGATATATCGTAGAATGATGTCTGACGTAAGATCCGGGACAGTTCATTTAAGTGGAGAGCTATAGAGTAGTGTCTTATACATTCTCAAGCATACATTAGATATACAGTACTGTATTTACAACCTCAATAACACGTGAGAAAAAGCGATAAAGAGAAAAATTGGTTAATAGCATTGATAAATTTGCAGGACTGGGAGAGGCCTTATCTTCTTTCTTGCGTAGCCGGACTCTTCAGGTCATTTGGTGATTCATTTGCCACCTGATCATCCTTGGGCACGTCTTTAGGCTAAAATCTTGAGCCATGTGTGCACTGCTCTTAGCCATTGGAAAGGTATACAGGACCACAGGAACATTGTTACACAAAACCAACAATACGTCAGGATCATTGACCTTAAAGCCTCCAAAATATACCGTAGGGCAGTTAAAGCTATGAACATACAATTCATGCAATAACGCCACGAGCAACTGTGCAGTTAATGCTAGTTAACACTAAGCAATTGTAATATCTAACGCGAAGCAGTTGTATTATTTCAGCACAAATGCAGTATTTGCTGTAACATGCATGTATTGTTCTAGTGTCAGCTACCTATAAAAGATTAATAGTTTTTTCATATTGTAATATACTACATCAGAGATTAGGACGTACCAATTACATGAATGTTATACCTGTGTTGAACGATAGGCTTCGCCACCAGAACAAACATGTTATTGGTATATAAACTGTTTGGAAACCTAATATGGCTAACACTAGTGTCAGCATTGCACCAACGCACCAGTTAATAAAGTCATCGACTGAGATAAACTCTTAGCAATCCTAATTAATAATAATAAAACAATATTTTATTCAAACACTAGATTCACTTCTTCTGCATAGTTTTTCTCAGCACTGAGACACTTACAGAGTACGCTCATACTTTTTCCATTACTCTTTTTGGTAAATTACTAAATTTTGCATGAAAGTTGAACGTTAGCCTTTTCACTATATTTGTCACCATTTTTTTCTTCGCTGAAAATTGTCTACTCTTAAAAAAAAGTGTACCAAAGTATATCGATCCAAGAAAAACGCTTAAACGCCCTGTTGATGGCAAACATCGCCCTATTTATACCAACACCGTTGTTTTATGACACTGTTACCACTATTCATATATTTCTATGTGGCACACATTCATTTTCTCGGTAATCATTGACTGGACGGACACATACCTTGCAGTCACGGGAGCGGGAAGGTCGCTGAGCAGTTCGTAATAGCCTTCCGGTGCTAGTCCTGGCATGTAAGCCACCAGCTGGTAGCTCGAGAAGTCCCCGGACATCTGCGTGTTGCCTACTCGGACTTCAACCTCTTGGAAGAAATCTACATTAGATGCACTTACAACCAAGACATTCCTGATGGCCCGAGGAATTTGGAGGTCAATGACAAGCCAATTATCTGTGTTTGTAGTGTAGAAGCAAGCATCTTGAAATTCGACATAGCTTCCGTCGATCAAATTTTCAGGAACACTGGCTGGATAGGTCGTATGCACAGGAGTACCTGTTATGGTGGCTCCAAATTGACCTTTGAGGATGTTCTGCCCTTCGCTTCTCTCTTCTCTGCTGGTGAAGCAGTCCATCAGATTTCCTGCCTTTGGGTCTTCATTGAAAGCTACTGCGTTGATGTTGGTGCTGAGCGCATTGCCGGCGACATCCTCGCAGGATGCAACCCAAATATTCTTTGCGAGGGATTGTGCTACTTGGAGGATTCTGGAGTCATGGAAGATAGAAGTTTGGGCCGTCTTTACTTTCTTCATTGTAAGCCAACCATCGGAGATTTTTGTTGCTCGAAAGTATTTAGAAACGATCGCTGGTTGCACAGCGCCAACCAGCAGCGTCCACACCAGACATCGCACTGGAAGTCCCACCAGCTTGAATAGCTCCATCTTTTCTGCCAAAGCCTAGAAAAAATTGAAACCTCATTAATCCAATAAAAATATTATATCTACATTTCTACATTTATTGAAAATCTGACAATTGTAGGACTTTTTTTGTTAAATTTACTATCAAGGACTTGAGGCTTTTTGGACTAGGTCCTGATGGTGCCATGCCTACCAGCCGATGTGGGCTGATGCGTCGCTCTGATGTTTTCCTCGATGCATCTGAAAATCTTAGGACTCAGTAAACTCTGTAATTACACAAAATGGTATTGTGTTGGATTGCATTAGAAAGTAACAGTGGGCATTTCGTTTCCCAGAAAAAGGTTTGAATTATTTTTTAGTCAATCTCATTGTTATTATTACTAGTGGCCCGAGCCGTCATTATAAATGACGACCGAACATTAGTACGGTCACTGTTACTATTATCTCCAACTCATATATTTCCATTTTCATAGTCAGCATTTGGAATAGAATTTTATCTAATCAAATACTAATATTAGAATAGATTATATAGGCGGCATTAGACGAACCAATAGACCCATTCGCAAAGAGACGCCGGAGTTTACGCCCCAGCCCTCTATGAGCTATTGCCATTATGTTCGTAGGATATAAAGGACCGGAGAAAAGAGATAAAATGGGGAAGATTCCCTGCCAAAGAGACGATCATGAATGCACGCAAATACGACCAAGAGCCGTAAAAACGGGGACAAATCAAGGAACTAGCAAACAGATCATCACAAAAATTTCGTCATCTACTCTTCGTGCTTTACCTAATAATTCGTGTAAATTTATGAAAATCCGTCGATAACTTTTTGAGTTATGGCGTTAAGAAAAATGAGGCTTGCAAACAATTAAACGGATCTTCCCCAAAAGTTACTCATCTGTTCCCCCTAACATCTTTAACATTCCCTGTAAATTTCGTCAAAATCAGTTAATAGCTTTTTGAGTTATTTTGATGACAGACAAAGAGACAGACAAACCCGACGAAAGCATAACCTCCTTGGCGGAGGTAATGTAAGGCTGTCTTTCCAACTCAGGGTTCTTAAAATGTGGGTCATATGAGTTTCATATGATAGGTAGGGCGCGGGTCATCCCAAAGATGTTGTGATTGTCCAGATAAACAAAATTAACAATTAGTATGCAAGCTGCGGTCGAAGACTAACAAATCATATGTTATAATTTTATTTCAGCTGTGAGAAAGACAATAACTGTCACCACAATTAATTATGACCTTTAGCAAAGATTTTAGTAATTGTTGTTGAATATGACCCCATCTACCTCGAACCATGCATTAGCCTAGAAAACGTTACTGCAACAGGCACCATGTTTTGGAGGAGTTCCACCAGTGTCTTTTGCACGTAGCTTTTCAGAGGTTTATCTGCTATGCATGGAGAAAGAATAACAGGCTTCAGTTTCGCAAAAAAAAAAATCGCTTCAGGTAAGGTGATTCAAAGACCAGTTCTCCATTTACTGTTAAGTCTTAATTGTTTGACTTGTGAGAAACAGCACAGCTCTGATAAAAAGTGAATAGTTTATTTTTGAAGTAATATCAGCTTCTTTAATTAACGCTTGAAGTGGGTACACTCTAACTTAAACATGCACCGCCACATAATTATTCAATAGCTACATCCGATTACTTTGCACGGACAGGACTTTTACTTACAACTTGTTGTACCTCCAAAGAGAATATGCAACATATGATTCGTTTCCCGCAGTTTGTACGGTATGGCAAGAGGAAATGGTCCAGCTTTGAGAATACCTCCTACGTTTGAGTTAGTTTCAAGATTCAGTGATGTAGGTATAGTTTTTTGAGTGACGTTCCAACGCCGCCAAAGGGCGTGTTCGATAGGGCGCCGAAATTAGGGTTTTGAGGCTTCACTTGTATGAATCTTCAGGGAGGTGCCTTGGCTACGACATGTTGGTTCAAGTATCAGCTGTTGACTTTTTATCAGTTATCTGTGAGATTTCCACGAACTTAGTCTTATTTCGTAAAATGGAAATTTCAGTCGGCGCAACATAATAGGGTTGCATCTAGCAGAGTCAACACGATTCAGAGTGACTATGCTAAAGTTCTCGTCTGCATTTTCGGATAAGTCAAGTGGGTTTGGCTTAGATCGACTTTGACGACCCTGTCGAACATGCCCTCATGGTCTGGATCAGCCTTCATGCCCTGGAGCCAAAATTTTGGTTGATATGTACAAAAGATCAGTTTCTTTCTGGGTTATTTTGAGCGAAATTGGGGAGACATCCGCGTTTTACAAATGGCTGTCAACACCACATCCAAACCGATTTTTTTGACGTCTGAAAACAGTCGTTCGGGATTGGTTTGCAGGGGACTCTCCGAACACTCAGTCATTCTGATGGCTGAACTTTGCCTCGAACAGTGAAATATTTCACGCTTGAAACCACGATGCCATCTGTGAGCTCACCATCCTTGAGTTTATTCAGAAAAACCTGTGCTGTAGCTGGCTTCTTTTTAGGTCTGTAAGTTGCTGGCGCTTTTGAATCTTGAAAGGTAAGAGCTTGAAGCCAAATCGGCAATGTGCAGTATGTCATTGCTTTATACTCACATTCATCTCCCTAGCTATTTTGCTCACTGATGTCCTAAGGTTCTGGTTCTTGCTATGACTGCCCCAATCAATTTAGTAGGGCGGAACGATTGAGACGATCTTTGTAAGTGGCCAGATTATCAACCCTTCGTAGAGTGTTATATACCTTTAATTCTGGAGCGTTAAGCACCCTGGCAATGTTCAATTTTGACCTAGTGTAGGCTCAACGGAACTCAATAATTACTCCGTGGGTATCACTTAATTTACTAAATCTGATAAACACCCAGCAATATCCTCATGAATTATTAAGATTATACATTTTTCTAAATTTATAGCACTGCACTTGAATAATAAAGTCGTTTTTACCGTTGTTTAAATATTTAATGAAAACCAGTCCCATAACTTCTTCCACTATGAAGTAAATTATATTTACATTGCAGTATGAATGCACTGCCCTTTCATCACCACTTCTATAATTTATTATTTACATAAAATTCGTTATAGTTACGGATCTCTTCCTATTTTTAATTATAGCCTTTGCAGTCTACAATACTTGACACGCTTTTAAATATATTTTCCGCAATGTATGCAAAGTAAGCTTCAATCAATGTGTAGGCTATCAAGTGCCTAACGGCTTCAAAATGTCTGCGAACGGCAGATTCGACCATCAATGTCGTGGAAATGCTCGAAAAAGTGCCCCTAAAAACTACACATATCAGCTATGAAGATATGACCTGTTTACATCGAAGTTCCATGGTTTTCGATAGCTTAATACAAACAGTACAGTCCACTAACTCACAACTTGTAGACTATCAGTAGAATGACTCGATGAACAAGTTCACTCTTACTTGGCAACATACATACATGTTTTTCATATTTAACCTTGCTAAAGCACTCAATACAGGTCCCGTTCGATTAGACGCCAAAATTAAGCCTCTTAGGCTGGACTTGTTCTAAATATCAGACAGAAGCATCGGATTTACGGCTTTGAAAAGTGTTGCAGGTATTAGAAGCAGCACAATTACGTTGAGACGCTTGCTTAATGCTCCCTATTACGAAGTAAAATTAACTTTCTGGAAGTCTCTACGGCAACCGATTGCAGTCATTGCCGGAACTCAATCCAACGGAAGTCCCGAACAAGTCATGCCTCGAAGGGTCAATTTGGCCCCCTATCGAATATGCTAGTGAAATCGATCAGATTATTTTGCTAATGAAGTCCTCTGTATGGGTAGTGGGAATTGTCCTCGATGGTTTAAAGACTTCTGTCATAATACTGTAGTATCCAGAGCATTTTCACCGACTACAAAATGATCTTAAAGAAGCCATTCCACAAGGTCCTAACGTCCCACGCAGCACTTAACCTTGGTTCGAGGTCGTACCAGCGTTGTATCTCAACATTAGCCCAATGTTCATTTTTGGAATGTCGATTCAATGTTGTTTCTCACCCTAGGACCAACATTGCTGATGAATAATCTCCCAACGAAGCCGTTGGGTATTTTACTTACAGGGCAATGGAACCTTCCTCAATGATCGCTTGCGAAACAAGGTCAAAAACTCAAGCATAAAGCTTGAAGAACGACCTTAAGTCAGCAGTTCTTTCCGTATTTCATTATCAACATTCGGAATAGACTCCCTTCAGATGTTGTTGGTGCAGAGTCAGTCAACGCGTCTAAAAATCGTCTTGACACACATTGAGAGAGACATTCCTCAGCTAAGAACTCCTCCTCCAAGTGTCAGTAGCTCTTAACGGTCAAAGCTTCCGAGGCCACCTTAATCCGTCTTCTTCTCTCTCCCGCTCCAACTACACAGTTTGCATCTCCAAGCTCCGCATATAAGCTGCTATAACTGATATGCAAACTTTTTTAAATGTTTTGTCTGAATGGTTAACTCAAAATAGATTAACTGCTCATGAGAATAAAACCAAATTAATGCTTTTCTCACCCTGTACTCACCA
>LQNS02278161.1:8288757-8311172 GCA_001587735.2 Parhyale hawaiensis
TGCATGCGACACCTGTCGATACTAGCCACTCTTCATGTGTGATGCATGCGACACCTGTCGATACTAGCTACTCTTCTTGTGTGATGCATGCGACACCTGTCGATACTAGCCACTCTTCTTGTGTGATGCATGCGACACCTGTCGATATTAGACGCTTTTCTTCAACTGCACCCGCCGATGCCGACATAACTCCTTGTTAACTCCGGTAAAACGGTTATGCTTTCGACGACTTTGTTTGTTTTTCTGTCTGCCATTCTGTCTCTTTGTCTATCTGTCACCAAGATAACTAAAGAAATTATGGACTGGTCTTAAAGAAAATTACAGGGATGTTGGGGTATGTTTGAAAGAACAGATTATAAACTTTGGTATAGATCTGTTCATCCGTTTGTATTTTTGTCTGCGTGCCTCTTTTCTTCTAAATGTCATAACTCAAAAAGTTATGGAGAAACCTTGATGAAATTCACATGAGTTGTTAGGTATATTATAAAGAGTAAATGACCAAATTTTTGTGAGGATCTGTCTATTCGTTTTTGACTGTCTGTTTCTGTGTTTGATTCCATGCTTGTTAGCAAAATACCTCAAAAAGTTATGAGCGGATCTCTGTGAACTTTACATGAAAAGTTAGTAATGTTGAAAAACACAACGGATTATATTTCAATGAATTTACAGACGCTCGTTGTCTACCGAGGATCGGCTATCCTCTATAATTTCAAACCACTGCAACAAAAATTGGTTCAGATGCGAGCGATTGAACGCCGAGATAGAAGAACTTTTTAACAAGATTACTAAGAAAAACATTTAGGGACAAAACAAAATTTACTTTCCTTCCGGCGAAGTAATATTAGAGCAAGAGTCTTTATATAATACGCAGAAGCTATACAACCGCTTGGTAAAGTTTAAAGAGAAACATCAGCTGCTATACGCTGCGCACGGTAGAACAGTATAACAGTAGGGTCGCCTCCGACCCTCGTTAAATAACTAGCAAAATATTACCTAACCGTATTCCCCTAAACTGTCTTGAGGAACGATGTTGTTGGAACTGGCGAATGTTAAATCGATAAATACTTCGATGATGCTACAGTTTTTACGATTAGGAGAGGTGGATATGTTAACGACGCGTACGCGACGGCATAGCTTAGGGAAACATTTTACAGATACTTTCCGACCGGGTGCGTGCCTGTTACGAAAAAAACACCTAAATAAAAATAAAATTTTTTCCTTCAGAGAGCTAAAAAAGTTCGTAGATGCTTTGATACATATTTTTGTGCAACTATAAAGATTGTAGGACATGTAGGACACTCTGGAGGCCCAAATGAAATGATGAAGGAACAATGCAAAATAGCTACTGATAAACGTACTAGGTTTTATGACGTCACAAGCCCATTTCCCATGATACACTACAGCTTAGCCCGGTCCCGTGAGTTAACCTGTTTCGCCTCATAATGCTTGGCTAGCGTAGTTTTTTTTTAGGTAACAATCGTGAAATTAAATTATCTCATATTATATGAGGCATTTTTCCGATAACCTATGCATACAAAAGACCAAATCATTACAGAAAAGAACTCTTCTCTTCTTGGTAATGCAATATTGAAGCAAGTAAGAGCCTGTACCAAAGATTAAAAATTATTGTTCGGTCAAATGAAACAAAAATATCAACCATTGCGTCACTCTACCGCGCAGTGTTGACCATCGATATCGTGTCGTATCCGACGCGTCGTTATCAAAACTTGCAAAAAATAACGGTAGCAGTTTCCTACTATTAACCTACATTGGGGAATGATGTCTTTCACAATTACGAACCATAAAACAATATATTTTATATCCAATGATGCATTATTCTTCAAGGACAGGAGTTTAGAACTAGTTCTGCTAACGAAACCACAGCTTAGGCAAACATTTTCAACACAAGAAACGGCTCGCGCTAGTGAGCACCAAAACTGATTCAAATCTAACTTGAAACACAGCAATATTTTTAAAACTAAACTACGCTTTTCTAACGTCTTTGACTTATAAATTCAGTGATTCATGAATTTATTGGGCATTAATAACGTGTTATGTTTCAGTGTTTTTGTATTTACGTTCATGTCATACGCCGCCATAGTGAAACAGTTTATTTATAAACAGATGTGTTGATGCAAAATCGCCACCAGAGGGCGACAGAAATTATGACAAAAATTTTTTCCTGTACTTTCCGCTCTTATTGTATTCTATAAACACCTTGCTCTGACGCTTGCGTTACGGATTCGCTTTAGAAACTCGAAATCCGTTTAGGAATAGTAGTACCCGAACTAGAAATTACCGCAGTAGTCAACAAAGTTCGTTCTAATCAGCAGTCTGCTTCGGAAGCGCTTAGCGGCATCAGCAGGTTAATTAGCGGCGCCAGCCAACCGTAAAATGCCCAAATGCGCTCGTGGTTTGTTACGTCGCTGCTGCAACTTCCTAAATAACTCATATTAGATGGTCATGTCTATTTAAGCAGACGGACTACCAGTTATGTGGCAATATTATACGCTCATGTGTAGGATATTACTGAAGAATGATGGTGTAATTACGCACACGTTACCCTCGTGTGTTGCATGACACCGGTGGATTATAATTTAGACGGGTGGTCAATGACCATACAATATTTTCATGCGCTGTATGAATGATAAATTCGACGACCACACATTACGATCTGAATCGCATGAAGTACATATATGGTTGATACTTTCGATAGCCACACAATACTTAACTATGTGTGTTGCATAAAACAGAAAAATGGTAAATTTGTTGCATAGAGAATACTCACATCAGGTACTATCATACGGTATTTGATCTTACAGTTTACGGAATTCAACACTTGGAAAATACTCTCTTGTGTAAAGTATGCGAATTCTGTGCGATAGAAGAAATTGTTATAGCGATATACTGATCGATTTTTTCCACTTAAAATACCAATTTTAACAGCTCGACCGTCATATGATTTTAATTGTTCGTAATTATTGGTGTATTTTTTATAAAATACTCCTGAACATTGGTCATTTACTTATGTATACATATAGTAAAATACTTACCTATGAAACAGAAAGTGGCTAGTAGAGTAATGAACTTCTAACTGACAATATATGCGCTGAACTTATTAAAAAATACTGGATGGGCAACTAATGTAAAAACGTACAACATGAACATCTCAGTTCATAAAAAGGGATATCACGTATAGTGCATTTAACGTGAGCTTGCCATATAATTCAAAGTCAAAACCTTAAACACTAATTTTCTTCTCATATTAATTTTATGTCAAAATATAAATAATCTATTTTCCTCTCTTTATACATGTTTCGCTGTAACGTTAGAACTTTCTTTTCTGAGTTTCTCGAGTTTTTCACAGTAAATTCTTTCCGATTCTTTCAAATACTGGCAATAACGTCACTTAGACTGGGGCCCCACTGACACAACAAGCGATGCAGTGCAATTTTTGCGGAAGACATGGGCGCCTGTGAGCGATATCGTGTCGTGCGATCTAGGTTGCGTCGGTAGGGGACAGCAGATTACTGTACCCCTGTTACATTTTTCATGTAACAAATTGTTACGTTGCACATCGCTTGTTGCTTCAATGGGGCACCGACCTTACTATAAAAAATTGTCGCTCTTACATATTCAAAAGATAAATGAATTCATTCTGTAAAGTTGTCTGTTGTATTTCGCTTTCACTTATGTATTAGTTCCGTTTCCTTTCTGGATTACTTATCAGATTTTTATTTATTGCCTCACATGTATCGGTATATCTTACAATATATGTGCTTGTTAGGATTCTTGCAGTGTTCCACTTTTCAAAACAGCTTCGTGCCAAGTAAAAATAAAGGACATCTAATGGTTCCGTTGAAACTTTGGTCTAGCTGGAGTTATGCCAGATGAAATGTTTCTTCCAAGTTAAGCATTGAAGTGAAAAACTACTACTTATTGCACGCAGATCACTGAGAGGTGAAATGTTCAAATGCTGGCGGCAGTTTTGATATTTGCTTCGAGCTTTGAACTTTCCCTGACGAATTTCGGTCCCCAGATGGTCTCCCTCGCTATCTTATATTCAATTACNGAACCACTTCTAATTGCCACCACAGGCAGCTTTGTTGCCTAGCGCCCGCCATGTGTGCCTCGCATTTGCTTAATCTAAGGATTTCTTGATGCTTTAATTCATGAATTTTTCTGTTGTTTCTTTGCAAAGAACATGTTATTATTTTTTTATGGTTTTAATGCACTGATGCATAAGTCTTTTGGATGCATTTCAGCACCGGAAGTGGAGCTTGTTGTGCCCTCTTCTGAATTACAGTACATTTTCCGTATATATTTGACTTTATTGCACCTGAAAATGTGAGACTCGCTAGTCAAAATAGACATATTGTTCAATTTAAGTTGTTGTAAGTATGAAGTAGGTTCCTTCTCATACGGTCATTGTTGCTCTGTTAGAATTGCTGTGAACTGTCGATTAACTGTTTTGTCACCATATGAGTGTTGTCCCTCTTGGTGGTGAAGTGACAACGGATCGGCATCGCACCAACAAAGGCCCGTGTTCGATTTCCCGGGCGGCACGCAACGGATTTGCACAGCGTGGAGCACTCCAGCATCGAGAAGGCCAGGCGAAGCACGGCGTGGGATCCCAAATTGACTCTCACCACGGACTGCTTCTCCTTCTCTTCACACTACCAGTTCTAGAATTAAGGCTAAAAGAAAACCTCGATAGGTGTATCCACTGTACCCTATATACGAGATAATAAATAATGTTTGTTTGTTTTGTATGAGGAGTCATAAAAATAGCTCCCGTACGATTTTGTGCTAAAATGGCTTTTTTTGGTTGAAATGGGTTGGTTTGGGGACCATACTAAGCGAAAATGACGGGGTACAAATTTTCTTGCTCCGGGACCCCTCTGGGGGGCTTCATTGATTTGAAAATTCTACTGCCGAATACACCACTAACTCTGGTATTAGTGGAGCTATATTCATGATCTTGGCGTCATTTTGGGAGTTTTTGATGATACTGAGTCCATTTATGACACTCTTGAGGTGATCCTGAGGGGCAGTCACTGTATTTGGGCCATAAATGATCTTTTCTACTGATTTTCAGGAACGGAAAGACGTCTCTTAAACAAGGTCAGGTTGAGTGAGAGCAATCCAATTGAAAAACTGTACAATGTACATACCGAGATCAAGAACTGTAGTCACCTCATACCCCAATCCATGTCCAAGTACAGTAAGTGTATAAACTGCAAAGATGGCACCAGTCCACACAAAAGACTGCTGCAGCAAGCTGATCGCTTAAATAGCTTATGTGAATGTTGGGTATTTTAGCCATATTATAATGGCAACCCATACATATTCGTCCCCAAATACTGGGAGGAATTCCACTCATGATCGTACGTACGGAAATCCGTTGATAACGTACCTGAGTATGCTCTACCATATATAGTCTTCGAACATCCATGTACTACCGTCTACCATATGCAGTCTTCATACATCCATGTACTACTATATATCGACCTTCATTTTCTGACCAACCTTAAACAACCAATATTGCCTCCACCAATATCGACCTAAATATACTAAACTCAACGTTATGTTTTGGTCGATATATCTGCCATATTGTTTCATCATCCATAATCGACCTTAATCTCTAATACACCACTATATTCTACCATAATCACAACAATTATTTCCGACTGGAATTTTACGGAGAAAGATTGAGGTTTTGTAAATCTCAAAGGTAATAGATTTAAGGCTAAAGCTTGGAGCTGAGTTCATAGAGTCGAAGCCAGCGCACCAGTTTTTATTTTCGGACAAATTGAGCCGCAAGTGATCCATTTCGGCGCCCTATCGAATATGCCCTAACTAGTCTTTCCGTACGCGTTTTATTTAAAATAAACAAATTGAGAAGAAGAGAACTCATTTTAATACTAGGGTAATGCTAACAAGAAATGTTGGGTAATATGTATTAAACCCAATGCACACGAGATGCCAAATTTGCCTGAAGTGGTATTTCGGAGAAAAAGTTGCCTGATGAGCGACTTAAGCAGAACGTGTCTAGGTCAATCGCGTCGCGCTTAAGCAATTCAAAGCAACTTTCAAACCAGATTTCCCTGTTTTGTGTACACTCACTACTACAGACTGTAGAGCCTGCGTTTTTTTAAACTTTGCTTTAATGGTTGCTCTTTCGTCTGCAAAGTTAAAAGTATGAAAGGAATTTGTATCTAGGTTAAAACGACGGTGACCAGCCGAAACGTACTTTTAAAAGTTCGTTTGTAAGCTTCAAGATCGTTCAGAATAATTAGTCGCCGAGTACAATGTATAGGGAATAAGAATTGGCCCATAACATATATATATAAACGTGCAATAAAATTCCTAAAGTCAGTAATTTCCAATTTTTGGCAACTTATTTTACCCTATGCATTGCAACCGTAAGCCCCTGTCACTGTAACGTGCGCATTATATGAATCTCTTGCGGCAAGCCGCATCTTCCCTCATTATTGTTCCGTCGAAATAAGCAAAGATCTCGCTCGTGTACGCACGCACGGCTTTAGAAGTGGCGATGAGTTGCTTTTACGCGCCGTACAAAAGTGGCCTAGATCCATTTTTCGAAATTGCCTCTAGCGGCAATTTTTTTCTTTATAGTAAACTTACACAGTTGAGGATTTTCGTGAGTTCATGCACCCCGTTATTTTTTGGTTCTCATGTATATACCTACATCGTATTTCACCGATTAGAGGCAAAAGTCTCGTTTTGGGTCGCCAGTTTATCTTCGAATAAAGTTGATTATTTGCATGATAGCTGATAAATTTTATTTTGTAATCAAGCTTATTACATCCGTCCTTTAAGTAGGCAGCTAAGATTTTTGAGAGCTTTCGAAGATTGGCGGCAAGCTTCGAAGTCTTTTAGATCTTTCATGAAAATTTGGTGGATAACTGTGGCCCTTAACAGGTGAATACAGCAACGTCTGTTTTGGGTCTGTGCTTTCAGCAGAGATACGTCGCTGTCCTATTCGCTTGCAGAAGTTGAAGCACTAGACATTAACCAACGATCAGTCAGTATAGATCGGTTCAACTGACAAGGCGAAAAGCAAGTTGCTGTTAGAAACTTGTTGAGGACTAGAATCACGCGATTTCTTCATTAGGGTTATATAGACAACATAATGCATTTCTTACTTTTATTTTTTAGTGCCAACTGGTTCTAAACGACCTCCAATGCCTAAACTGTATAGTTTCCGAGCATGAGCAGCAGCAGTTGCGGTCTCGAAATTAGAGTTAGTACAAGAAATGCAACGTGTTACTAAACCTATCTAACGCTTATACTTATACCTAATTTGTACTTTTACTTTGGAGAAGGAGGATCGATAAAACAAGGAATAAAGTGCAAATTGTGCTATGTATTAACTGTGCCAAGAGGAATCGCGTTCTAAGTATCATAGCGCGTTTCCTCTTGGTATAGCTAATATATAGCACAGTTTGCACTTTATTCCTTGCCTTATCGATCCTCCTTCTCCTAACTAAAAGTACAAATTAGGTATAAGTATAGGCGTTAGATAGTTTAAGTTAGGTTTGCAGTACTGTTATTTTCTAACAAGCTTACTTTGTTAGAATTAATCTTGTAAAGCTGTTTTTCAGAATTCTATCCGCTGATGATAGACAGATTGTCAAAAACGTTCGGTTTTTCATTCACGGGTTGGTAGAAAACTTTTAATAAATGTTACGGACAGCTATTTTGGTCCTACTTTTTATTTTGAGTCTTCGCAGCGTCAATCCTGATGAGATTTTAGATCAGGTTAGACTAAGGTACAGCGAGAATGGCTTCCGCATATTCCGTAATTACCAAAACCATCAGAAAAAATTAACAAAGGCAAAACTGGACGTCAAATTTTTATCTACCTACAAGATCTATAATGTTTTTCCGAAATTTCTTCGCTTTCGATTGTATAATAGGAGCCTGCAGACCTCAACATTTTACCGCTCACGGCAATCCAAATTTCTGCTTCACGAAATTCGTGCAAAGAAGAAAACCATCGGCAATTTGTCTTCGCAACTACAGAAATGCACTTCTGCTTTGTCTGCGTTCTCTAGCCTAGATCGGATTTTGGTAACTCGTTGCATTTCTCATAATATATCTAATTTCGAGACCACAACAGCTGTTACTTTTATTTGTTGTGTAGTTTTTCACCGCAGAATAATAAAACCACGATGCTTTGAAGGTTGTTAAAATCTATACCAAGCTCTGCCATATCCAACTTTGCTAATAATGCTATTGGAGATCAAAGTGACATTCACAGCTCACTCACTCTTATGCATTTCATTTCATCTTTCTGTTGAGCAATATAATACAACAGGACAATCTCTCCTTAAACTCAAGGTAGACAGCACACTTAACCTTTTCTCCCCATTATTTGATAGTTGGTGATGGTCGTGTTCAAGTAATTCAAAGCAACTTCCGGACCAATTCCCCTGTTATGTATTCACTACTATGGCATGTAGAGCCTGTAAAGTGGTGGCAATAATGATAGCACAATTCAGAATTTTTCAATGACTTAAAAAATACTATGCCATACCATGTGAAATTTTGACATAAAAGCCTTATTTCAACTAGTTACCTATTTCTTATCATACTTTCCCTATAAACTATTTGATTAAACTTTTATGATGAAAAGAATAAGTTTGGGTTGGAATTTGGGCGGAAATAAAGATAGCACAACTTGAAAAAAATTACATTTCCGCGTTACTACATCCAGATTAGAGAAGAAGAATATCAAAACCAATCGGCGACGCCATATTGGACAGTTTCTCCCCACCTTGTAACCTCTATATTTGGAAATTAACCCATTTCTTAGCATGGGAAGACAGTGTGGGTAATCTGAAATGAAAAAAAGTCAAATAAGCGCATTGAATGAAGAAGGATACACTATATCTGAGATTTCTAGGAAGGTTAGCAGATCTAGAAACGTGGTAACTAACTTATTGAAGAACCCAGAAGAATACGGAAAAAGGAAGTCTCCTGGCCGCCCTTCAAAATTGAGCCCTACAGCCCGCCGCCGACTTCTCCGTGAGGCGTCTCCAACAGGAGAAGGGTCAAAAAGCCTGCAAACATCCCTGCAAGTAAATGTTACACCGAGAAGAGTGCGACAGATGCTGGGTTCATCTAAGAACTTCATTAACAAGAAGAGAATAATTGCACCAGCACTCACGAAAGCACACAAGGCAAAACGCGAAGAATGGGTTCGAGAAAAAGTGCAATGGAACCTTGAAAATTGGTCTAATATTATTTTTTCCGATGAAAAAAGTTTAACCTAGACGGACCTGCAGGTTCTCAATACTACTGGTATGATCTTAGAAAGAACAAAATTTTCAGCAAACGACCTTTTGGTGGCGAATCCCTTATGATCTGGGGAGCATTCTCCATCAAGGGCAAGGCGAATTTGGTGATGATGGAAGGTAGACAGAATGCTCAGAAATACACAGAGGTCTTAGAAACTAGTCTTCTCCCATTTCAAACTGATAAACATCAGCATGAAGCGGTGTTCCAGCAAGATAATGCCGCCATTCACACGGCGAGGTTGACCACGAATTGGCTTAATGCCCATAATATCGCCACTTTAGCTTGGCCTGCTAAGTCACCCGATTTAAACCCAATTGAGAATCTTTGGGGATACTCTCACGGCATGTTTACACCAATGGGAGACAATTCCAGAATAAAAAAAGCTTGTGGCAGACCATAAATGAATGGTGGGAGTTTTTCCCAGAAGAAATGCTCGCTAATTTAATTAATTCTATGTATAACCGATGTGCACAGGTGTTGCAAACAAAAGGCAACGCTTGTAAATATTAAGAATTATGTTTTTTCGCTTTCATTGTTTTCTAAAATATAATTTTTTCTATATGTGCTATCTTTATTTCCACCTGATTTCCACCCACAAATTATTATTTTCGTGGTAAAATTTTGAAAAGACAATGAATACAATAATGATTATAAGGAATCGGTAACTAGTTAAAGTAATATTATTCAATTAAAATTTCAACTATATTGATGCAGTATTTTTACACTTATTACAAAATTTTGAAATGTGCTATCATTATTGCCACCACTTTAGTTTTCTTTAAACTATAATTTCAATGGTTTCTATTCCATCTGCAATGTGAAAAGTACTTAGGAATTTGTATCTAGGTTAGAACAATGGAACCAGTAGAAACGTACTTTTCGAAGTTTTGTTTATCGTACAGAACACTTAGCCGCAGGTTACAACGTATGGAAAATAGGAATTAGCGGGCGTATATATATATATATATACTTATATATACACATATACACAAAATTTTTCGGTAATTAGCGAATCTTATTCGGAAATTCCTTCGTAGTAAGACGTAAAAATCCTATAAAACAGTAAAATTCCCGAAGCTATAGTAATACAAATGCATGAATCTTGCGGTTAATCCATCAATGGCCTCATGTGCATAAATTTAGAAATAACCGATGGAAGCCATTTTATATTGTACGTTCGTGGTATCTGATTACTAATAAGCCAGTTAGTATTCGAGTTCTTAATTGTTATTAATTAAGCACCGAGAGCTCGTTAATTAATTATGAGGCAATGCCCTAAATAGATATTTTTATGCTTTCAAGAGCGAAGAAGCTATGTGATGTGCTAAAATTCGTATATAAATGTAATTTTAATTTACAAAGGCCAAATAATCTGGCATAGGCATCTCACTTTGCAGTAAAGAGATGCCTTGAGTTTTTATTAAGCTTTAGAAAAGGTTAAGATTAGCACAACATTCCTTCGTCACTGAGTGAAAGACTAATACTGGGCGTAGTACCATCTCTAACCCTACTGCACCATGGTGAACTATGTCCTTTGTCGATAAATATTACCAATTTCCTGCTGACATTACCATGACAAACTTTTTTTTCCGAAATAACATTGTGCCAATTCTAACATGTCCGACAAGCCACTAAGAAGAACACGAAATAAGTTTAGACATTACATGACAGAGTTCAGCACGAAATGGTGAACTTTTGTTGCTGTATTACCTCGACCACCAATCCCCACGTTCTTCCGTGAAACCTCATCAACACCACTGCAATTACCTCCAAAATTTGTCTGTGCTGATGTCGCATAACACAGTGAAAAGCTGACAAGGTCGACACCAGTAACGCATAAGCAGTGTTCGATCAGTACTGATGTTGATACTTCTTTGCTGGCACGCTATTAATCAGGGAAATGGTGCTTTATGACAGGCCAGTATTTTTTATTATTCACAGAATCAATGCAATCGTGGCTGGTAAATTCCTGCGAATGCTTGGAGCTTTCAGTTTTTACCCGTTGTTTATGAGATGTTAGTTGCGTCGAGGTTGGGTCGCTTTCTTGAGAAGCAGGGGGTCCTTCCCCAACACAGAATAGTTTTCGTAAGAGCTTGGGAACTTGTGATGCTGTGCTTTATTACCTCCGCCAAGGAGGTTATGTTTTCGTCGTGTTTGTCTGTCTTTCTGTCTGTTTATCTGTCTGTCACCAAGAAAACTCAAAAAAGTTAAGAACCGATTTTGATGAAATTTACAGGGATTGTTAGGTATGTTAGGAGGAACAGATGATTAACTTTTGGTGAAGATATGTCCATCTGTTTGTTTGTTTGTCTGCCTCTTTTTCGCAATGCAATAACTCAAAAAGTTATGAATGGATGTTTATTAAATTAACATAGTTGTTAATTATATAACAAAGAGTAAATAACCAAATTTTGGTCACGATCCGTTTGTTCGTTCGTTCGTTTGTCACTGTTTTTAATTTTATGCGTGTTAGCACAATAACTCGAAAATTAATTAATGGATCTTTATGAAATTCATAGGGGTTGTTAGTAACGTTGAAAGGCAGGAATGATTGAATTTTGGTGCAGATCGGTTTGTTCGTTAGTATGTTTGACTCATGTTTGTCATAACGCTTGTTAGCAGTATATGACTTAAAAAGCTATGAACGAATCTTCAAGAAAATTGCACAAGCTGTTATTACTAACAAAAGACACAAATGATTAGATTTTAGAGTTTATACAAAGCAAACTATGGTTTCTAAGCCAATTTGAATTTTTTCCTACGGTTGCCTCGCTTGGCGGAGGTATGCGCTCTCAGAGTGCTCTAGTATTTCTAATGTGTTGCAGATGGCTCTTGATGGGGCTCATGAGGCAATTAAGGTTGGTACAGCTTAACTTTAGTGCTGCTTTTGATCGCGTGAATCACCTTGGGCTGCTCCATAAACTGAGATTGATGGGTATTGATGGTTCAGTTTTCGCGGTAATTAGGCAGTTTTTATCTGACAGACGTCAATGTGCAGTTATTGATGGGAAGAGGAGTGAGTTCTTGAACGTGCTTTCTGGTATCCCACAGGGTAGTGTTCTGGGCCCTTGTTCATTGTATGTACAGCGAACTCGTTTCATCTTGTTAATAATTTACTTGTTGGTTACGCTGATGATGCTACATTGCTGGCTGTTTGCGATAAGCTAAGTAATAGGTTGCAAGTTTCAAAATCCATTCTTCATGATTGGAAGTGATTGATTCCTGGTGTTCTAGGTGGGGGATGAGGCTATATGCGGGCAAGACTAAGACCATGCTCATGTCCAGATCATGTACCGTGAGACCTCCTTTCCATGCACCATACATGATGGTGTGTTACTTCCTGTGGTTGATAGTTTGGTTATTTTGGGTGTCACTTTTGATCCAAAGTTGACGTTTGAGCCCCACATTCGTTCTGTTGCCTCACGTGCATCGCAGAAAATTGGCCTGATGAGGCGTGCTTGGAGGGTGTTTGGCTCTTCTAGAATACTGATCCGTAGTCTGGGGTTCTGCAGCCGATTGTCATCTGTGTTTACTTGACAAAGTGGTTGGTCGATGTGCGTTCATGCTGGATGGTGTTGTGCCTTGTGATCTGGCGCTTAGTGGCAGAGTTGGTGGGGTCTGCTTTTTGTATAAAATTTGTAACTGCCCTAGTCATCCACTGTTTGATTTTCTTCCGGAGTCATTTGTTCGAGTGAGGTATACTCGGCGTACTGGTGCTCTTCAGGAGTTTGCCTTGGAACCGTTACGATACAATACGGGCCAGTATTCTCGTTCATTTTTTCCATTGTGTGCGGATGTTTGGAATGGTCTTGATGGCTCTGTCTTTGCTGGTGCAGGTAGGTATTAGCAGCTTTAAACGATCTTTACACAGAGCTATTCTTTGATGTCGGACCTTCTCTTTTTTTTCTTCTTCAGTCCCTGGGTTGGTTGCATGGATGTTTGTAAACCTTATGGAGTTTCTCCGTGCCCCCGTCGCCAGTCTGATGTGATTTAATAATAACATGATTCAAAAGCCGTTTGCAAGCAGACTTTAGAACGTGTTGTTTCAGCTAATCGAACGGATGCTTTATCGAGTCGTTAAACAGAACAGCTTACTGAGTTCAGAGGTGTTTCGTAATCACAACCCAGTTGGGCTATCGCAACCGGAAAAATGATTACAACCTGTATTGAGGTTGTGAGAGCGCCATGTATCGATGAGCGGTGTAGGCGAACAACAATAATGAATACTAGTATTTATTACAACTTTGTCGACGTAAACTTGAAAGAAATAGACTTCTTGACATACTCTAATACTACGGTGTTCCCTCATTGGTCATTTGTATATTTAAATTTTTAAGTTTCTTTTATTTGTAAATAATGTTTTCCGGCAGAAATTTGCGTCCTTGTAACCTGAGTTGCAAACGTCGTTACCGGTTACCGCTTTTCGGGTTATGATTGCGACAGTTTATGAGCGGCGGTTTCTCTGTTGTAGCACCGGTAACCCTGAAACGGTGATTACAACCCTCCTCTGTTTCACTGCGAATAATAAGTGACGCCACAAACTTTGCTAGTGGAACATGGTTTGCCAATTGACGTGACTGCTAACATTTTAATAAATCTTTAGAGCAACGTACACCAACGCAAAAGTTGCCAATTAACTCAACTTTCCACTTTTGAGGTTACTTTGCTGTGACTATAACTTACGACGTTTGAATATCACACCTAATCTTTGCGTCATTGCAACTTTAGACTAACTCAGAAGGAGGAGGTATGCTAAAACTTGACCATTGCTGCTTCTCATAACGTACAAACTTCTAGAAACGACTTATCATTTAGGTATTCATCTTAGTGGTAGAGCAATAGTGAAGCCGAAGCCTTTTTCGAGGCATCGCATTGGAATGTGGAATTGTGCCGAGTCGCAACTTTTGTATTAGTGTGCGCCCGCCATTAGTAGACGCACAGGTGCATACAGGTGGACACACCTACACACCCGCCTACACACACACACCCACACACACACCTAAACACACCTACACACACACACACACACACACCTACACCTACATAAGCATTCGGGCGATCATCTGAGAGACTGTGGGCACGTTCCATTGGGCAGCAGAATTAAGCCTTTGAGGCTTGCACCTGTCCGAATCTTGAGACAAGTGCTCTGGCTTCTACTTACTCGTTCAAGTTTCAGGTGATGACTCGTAATTAGTTACCTGTGAGACTTCCATGAACTTAGCCTTACTCTGTAAAAAGGAGATATCAGTCCACTCAACATACGAGGGTCGTTCCAAAAGCAATGCCTCCTATTTTTAACTCCAAAAGTTGAAGAGCTAAAGCCGCTTCCATACAATCAATCATCAATCACAAACAAAATAATCGAGAACCAAAAACACAAACACTCCTCCTCTCTGTCCAGACGGAATCAAACAGGAACTGCGAACACTTCAAGACCACGACAGGCGTATTCAGCATTCCATATCTATTAATCGACATTCCATCCTCACTTTATTGTTGTAGATATTTATTTTAGTTGTAGAAGCTGACTGGCGGGTAAAACTTTATTTATACTGGCCAAAAGTATAGTTAAAAGTTTACGTACTGGCACCTCTCACATGCGGAGATGCAGACGTCAGAAACATTAATTTCTTGTTTTTATTTATTCATTTCTTGACTATCTATTTTCAATTCAGAGTGTGCACATCCGTTTTCTTGCTTTAAAATGTAAATCGTGTTTCTTTGTAGCGTTTAATAATAAAAAACAGAAGAAACAGAAACCACGGGACGAATATATTACAGCTATTTACTATTGACAACATATAGTTGCCAAATTGTTCCCGCTATCTAAAAGTTGGAATCAAGCATTGACAAAATTCACTTCGCGGGTTAACTTCAATAAAAAAAAAACTGATGATTTTCTCGCTAATACTGTAATGAAGCCATGCACTAATAATTATGTTATTTACACAGCGAAATATAATTTTCGAACTTTGTGTTTGTTAAAATGCCGCGAGTTTGATGAAAGTTATCCAACAGTTTCGATGTGCGTCAAGCACAAAAATCGTGGCCTCGCCGCGCGTGTTTTTCAATCAAAATCGTTCAGCAAGCACAAACTTCGACGAAAAGATTGACCGTCTGGGTGAGGCTTAAGAAGATGGAAGTAGCACCAATAAAGCGAGGACCATTTATGTTCAAGAATTTGTTTTTTTATGCAGTCACAACCATTCTCACTGTATATTTGCCAGCGATGAACGAGAGCCTTGATAGACATCCCATCAGTGGCGCTTTTGTTTCTGCTTATTAAGCATTCCTGGTACCCTCCTACAGCACGCTTTGCTGTATCCTATGGATAACAACATCGTTTACAGTGCCCTAACACCCACATCCAACTCTACACGCATTTCATTCACCGTTATCCTAACTGAGCTGACATCAACTGCATCGGATTCGTAAACCTTCACCAGGCGCAGGTGAATGTCTAGCGATTCAATTTTTCTGCATGGAGGAATTCAATGGCATCCCTGCTACTGACATACGTCTATGACCGAGATTTCTTTCTTAGACTGTCACACCGTCAATATTTGCAGTAGAGAGATGACACTGTCCGGTTGTGAGTGCAAAGTTCAGTCATAATAACAAGGCAATGTTCAATACCCTTGGATCCCTTCGGGCGGAATCGAAATTAGGAGGCATTTCTTTTGGAGTGAACCTAGTACATAATCGGGTTGCTTCTAGCACCTGTAACACGATTCGAAGTGACGAAACTAAAAAAAGGTCCTGTCTGCATTTCCGCACAGTCAAGTCAAGTGGGCTGGCGTAGATCAATTTTAACGATCCAATCGAACGTGGCCTACAGAAGCGTTCGATTGATCAGTAAAATTAAGCCTTAGAGGCTTGACTTATCGGAGACTTCAGACAAGTGCCTTGCCATCGACCTTTTGGTAAAGTGTCAGCCGTTGGCCCTTAATCGCTTACTTGTGAGATTTCAAAGAACTGAAGCTTGCTGTGTGGAATGAAGATTTCAGTCGGCTCAATGTAACTGGATTGCTTCTAAGGCCGCCTGCACACTAACAACTTTCGTTGCCTCTAGGAGCTTACAGGCAACTCAACTTATCCGTGTACGTAGCTACGGCACGGCTTCAGCTTGCACAAAATTTAGCTGCTTCCAAAATTTTCAAATATTTCAGTCGCTACTGCAATTTCTACACCCCAGCGAGTGGCAATGTTGAACTTTCAACGATCGCTCTTAATTATGAGCGGTTGGTGTTAACAACGATTGGTATTTTAAGAATTACAGCACGATGTTCATAGACGTCATGCTGAAGTCACGGCCACGGCTGCGCAGTCGGATAAGCTAAGTTGCGTCTAGGCTGCTAGCGACAACGAAAGTTGTTAGTGTGCAGCCGGCCTAACACCTGCAACACGATGCATTGTGACAAACATACAAACGAACTAACCGACCTACACCAAAATTTAATCATTTATGTCTTTTAATATTACTAACAGACCCTATAAATTTCATAAAGATAAATTCATTATTTTTTGAGTTATTGTGCTAACAAGCATAAAATTAAAAACAGTGACAAACGAATGAACAAACGGATCACTACCAAAATTTGGTCATTTACTCATTGTTATATATCTAACAGCTCATGCCAATTTCACAAAAGTCCATTCATAACATTTTGAGTTTAGCAATGAGAGAAATAAGGCAGACAGACAAACAAACGGATAGACATATCTTCACCAAAAGTTAATCATCTGTTTCTCTTAACATACCTAACAATTCCTATAAATTTTGTCCAAATCGGATCGTAAGTTTTTGAGTTTTCTTGGTGACAGATAAACAGAGAGACAGACAGACAGACAAACACGACCAAAATATAACCTCCTTGGCGGATGTAACAAATGGAATTTATTTATTTAATCTTTTTGTCTGTCACCAAGATTACTCAAAAAGCGGATCCTTACGAAATTTGCAGGGTTTGTTTGGAATGTTAAAACTAACATATGATTAACGTTTGGTGAAAATCCGTTCGTCTGGCTCTTCATTTGTTTGCCTATTTTTTCTTTAGGCCATAACTCAAACAGTTATGAATGAATTGTAATGATATTGATATGAGTTGTTAAGTATATTACGAAGAGTAAATGACAAAATTTGTGGGATGATCTGCTTGTTCGTTTGTTTGTTTTGTCGCTATGTTTGATTTTATGCTTGTTAGCACATAATTCTGAGCTCTGGGATATATTCTGGCTGGCCCTTTCCCTGTCAGAATATATTTGGGCCTCATAACCACGAGGGTCCCTAGTGCGTTCTCCGCAGGGGACGTTGCAGCTTGCCTCAGTTCTTGCTGACAAGTTTACTTCTGTAAAGTTAGGTAGGCTCTCAATACTTCCCCTTTTGTTTCAGGAAGTGTGCCGCTGATCGAGGTGGCCGACTTATTCCCGCTAGACTTCTACTTTTCATTTTGTTTCCTTCCCTAGCGCGGAGTAACTGACCGACAGCGTTCAGCCGTGCCCGGGGGTTGGAGATGCACAACTTGCGCCTTTCTCCTGTCAGTAGCGCACTGACTACTTAGAACCTGAGACCTACCAGCTGAAAAGCCGAGACAATAATCGTTGATAATTGGATCGAAACGTAGTTCGCGCAATAGTGGAGCACGAGCCTGGGCCAAACCACAGGAATAGTTCGGGCGCGTTATAGACATTGTATCCCCGATGCGCTAGTAAAGTTTTGTACTACTACTATTACAATAACTCAAAAAAGCTATGGATGGATCTGTCTGAAATTTACAGGAGTGGTTAGTAGTGTCAAAGACATAAGTGATTAGATTTTGGTGATGATCGGTTGGCCTGTTTTACTTATGTTGGTCTTAGTGTTTGTTAACAGCATAAAAAGTTATGAACGGATCTTTATGAAAATTACAGGAATTGTTAATACTATCAAAAAGGTTAATACTATCAAAAAGCACAAATGATTAGATTTTGGTGCTGATGCGAACAAAAATAATAGTTTCAGAACCAATTTGAATTTTTCTTCACTGTTGCTCTGCTCTCTCAGAGTGCTCTCCAGTTGATAATTAATTATTAGTCTCCCGCAGTCTCGCATCTCGACAATTTTTGTCTCTCGTGTACATCTCCTGTAGGAAAGCACCAATTGTTTTGGATGTGAGCGAGCGGTGGAGAGGTGATGTTAATTTGTGGTTCATCGAAGTCGAACTAATCGACATTGATCGACATTTGGGAAATGTCGATTGGCTCAACTTGGAGGCGCCAAAGCTAGCTGACGGTCCGTTTGTAACGACCTTCTTTCGTGGTCATCCTGAACTTTAAAATAAGAAGTCTTCCTGATGAGCGAAGTAGAATCACGCGATATCATCATTATGGCTGTATAAAGAACACGACATTTATTTAACTTTTATTTCAGGTAAGTTTTTTACAACAGCATAAGAAAACTGTGAAGTGGCAGAGGCGAATAAAATCAATACTGGACACAACCACTTCACACATGCAAATAAATGCTCATGGAGAACAAAATGGCCGACGCAGCTATATTCGCGCACTCTATGTGGTTCCATTCTGGAGAGTAAAAGGGTAGAATAGGGTAAAGCTCGAAGACCCAAAGTTGTTAGCTGACTTTCATTATCTCCTCTACAGTTGCCGATTACTGGCATTTCATGAGGCCAAAATTTCGGACATGCGAATTGTTTGCAGCTTTCTAGCATGCGGACTTTGTGTGGCCGGCTTGTGCGGGGGTCAAGTTTTGGATGCAGCAATATCCATGGCAAATTCGACTACAGTCCAGGTGAAAGCCTTTTCCTCTTGACATTGTACAGCACCTTAGAGTCTCTATATTACGGCATACCCAGATTCAGTCCGATGTTTAGTCTTCTTTCGTGAATAAATTGATGCACATATTTTCCGGAATTGTAGAGACCTGAGGCAGCATTTGGCTTTCACTATAGTTAAAACTAGTTTGCAGTCTCCATAGGCTTTTCATGTGCAAAATTTTTGTTTATTTATCTGCATGGAGACACCGGTTAATACAGTGTCACCTATACGTATAAAAGAAAGTGCATTCATTGGATATAAAATAAGTTTGCTATATTATGAAGAAGAAGTAGCTCTCAAGAGTTATACTGCCAGGAAAGTCTTTGAAAATGACTCTGCCTGTAATGACTCTGCCTGTACAGTAATAAAAAATCCCTGCAGTTGCAGTATACGGAACGATCAAGAGCGTAGGACAGCTCGAGCTTGGGCCAAATGAAAGGATTCCGGCTAACTGTTCGCTTACAAGAGCATTGTCATCACATTGTTAATAAGCCATGGAAATTGCATTGTCATTTTCTCAGTTCACGGAGACTTTTACGACGGCTCCTTGTGTAAACAAGCAGAACGATCCCGCTGTCAGCTTCGGACGGGGCGCATCAGAGGCCACACTACGTGTCGACAACAAGAATCCTGTGTTAGTGATCCTCGGGCATCAGTGAAGAGAGAATAAACCTGTAAAATACAAGCGTCCTTCCAATGCCGGAATATCGTCCTCACTGGCGAGGATTGAAACATAATTTACCAGTACAGTATTCTGAAAGTACTTAATAAAATATTTAAATATTTAAGTAAGAATACTGCACCCAGAACGTCATCGATTCGTCTCAGACTTTGCAAGACTCGGTGTAAATTAGTGCGGCTGCAGATGCAAAATAAAAATTCTTAACCACTTGTAATCGTTTGAATACACTAAGGGGCCAAAAACAGTCGCACACTGAATTTTTTCTAACTCAATATTTTTTTAGTATTATGTTTCCGAGTTCACTTGTTTCAATACTGCTGTATGTGACAACGTTCTAGAAGTATTTATTACGTACTAAAAATCAGTTTTAGGTGTTCATAGAATTCTCAATTTTCATTCCATGGGAAAAATGAAGACCATTTGGATAGACAACACAAGATGGATCCATAGCTTCATGAGGCCGTTTCCATCTCTAATAAATATGATCATCATTTGTAAAGAGGGTGAATCTGGACTCATCGGACCAAATTACAACCTTCTAATTTTGAACAATTCAATCTTGGTGTTGAGCAAATAATAAACTTTTTTCGATATGCTGTTAATATTAATGATTTTCTAGTGCATTTTCCTCAATGCTTATTCTATAACTCACGACGCACAGTCCTTCGAAAATATTTTGCGGCTCCCCAATATTTGCTAGTTAATTATTTGAATCAATCAACGTAGTTTTTTCTTTGCCAATCATTGCCAAGAGCGTCTGTTTCTGTTAACCAGAATGTTAGTCCTTGCAATGAGATGTACCGGGTGCGCCCTCTTGTTTCTAGCCGGTTATTGTCTGTATAATTTTACATAATATTTATGCCGATCACTGTACACTTGTTCCTTGATGATTCTCCAATTTGCAGAAACCCAGCACTAGCTGTTTATCAAATGCTGACAGTACCTTTCCACGGGTTTTCATTTCTCCAATGCAAATGAATTTCAGAAATTTTATTTACACTCTTTTTCCTGACAAGCTTTTCTATTATATTGTCGTAGACAGTTATACTGACAGATAAACTCTAAATTTATATAATGTAATAATATGAAGCAAGTAAATATATACTGCACGACTTTTTTTGGGGCCTGGTAGTGTATATGTCATTAAAGAAACATACGCAGCAGAATCTACTTATTACATATACCACCCCGTACTATGTATGCAGTATGAGTTTTTTGGTGCAGAACCCAGTGAAAAGTACTACTACTATCACGCAAAATTCTCCCTAATGAATATATTTTCTTGGTAGTGCAGCAACTACTTGAAACTACTTAATTCAAGCGTAAAATTAGGTTTATATTCATGTATGTATATGTGTGTGTGGTGCAGTCACCCAGAAAAGCTACTAATCATGCACAAAACACTCCTTAATATAGATGCCTATGTCATATAGTATGCTGTTGAAGCCATTTTTACGGATAAGCCTTGCTAATATATGGATAAGAGACAAGTACCTCCGCGGACAAGTTCCCCCCACCCCACCACCATCTGCGGATAACTACTCCGTTGCACAATAACCCGTGCTTACAGTTACCCTCTACATGCTGATGCATTATCGCAGCATGTTTAACAAACGCCCATAACGCTATTATGATCACTGATGAATAATTCACGCGTTACAAGATCTCAAAAGTAACTAAACAGTAATTTAGTCTAACCCTACCCTACCTAAACGAACCTAAGCTAAGCTAATCAAATCCAACACATACTATAGCTTATACGAAACTATCCTAACCTAGCCTAACCCAACGTAAGCTAGCCAATCATATTCTAACTTAATTCGGTTAAAAAAAATATAATAATAATGCCCCAGAATGGAACTGTAAGAAACTATCATTTATTAATTTAGGCAAAGTGAACTATTTATATGATATGAATTAGTTTGTCAGCGGGGCTAACTGACCTTGGAGTAATTGTTCTAATTGTTTACGCAAGTGTTGTTTTCGGTGGTTCTGGCCACTGGAAGGGAATGGTTGTCTTAATACCACTAGTAGGTGCTTCTATATATAAATAATATAAAGCAGTTTATCACGCATACCATTCACAATATATCGCTAGTTGGGGCGTCAGTAAATACAGTAATATAAAGCACATACTGTTCTAAATATACCTGCAGAATGTGCATCTAGAGATACATGTAAAATAAAGTTTTGTTTATCATATGCCCTCAGCATATACAATATACCACGAGTAGGATCATTTATAGATCATAAAATATGTTTATCACATACTAAAGTATGTTCATGTTTATATATGTTAATCACAATATACCTTTAGTAAGCGGACCGATCTATACAAAAAATATGTTTAATATTAAATAACAGTCGACGGAATTAAAATTTAACGTTTCGGGACTAAGAATCCCATCCTCAGAAGAAAAACAAGAAGGTTTACCTATACTATGAAATAAAAGAACTTTCTTTATTGGCTAGCAATCAGGGAGCATTGGTGTTAGCGGGGGGAAGTCTAAAAGGCAAATGAACAGAGCTGCGTGGAGGAGCTGGATGTCAGCTCCTGTACAGTCGGCAGATTCTAGGCTAAGTGTGCACGGTA
>LQNS02278161.1:8373816-8391631 GCA_001587735.2 Parhyale hawaiensis
ACCAAGCCGCAAACGTTTTAGCGTGCAGTCTACTCATTTTTTAAGTCTACCAAGCCGCAGATGTTTTAGCGTGCAGTCTACTAATTTTTTAAGTCTACCAAGCCGCAAACGTTTTAGCGTGCAGTCTACTAATTTTTTAAGTCTACCAAGCCGCAGATGTTTTAGCGTGCAGTCTACTAATTTTTTAAGTCTACCAAGCCGCAGATGTTTTAGCGTGCAGTCTACTAATTTTTTAAGTCTACCAAGCCGCAAATGTTTTAGCGTGCAGTCTACTAATTTTTTTTTAAGTCTACTAAGTGCATATATCGTTGTGAGGTTACGTTAGATTAGGTTAGCAGTTTTTTTTAGTCTACCAAGAAATAATTGACTTAAAATGTCTCTGAGTAACCACAATTTTCATTATACCTCTCAGATAGACTGCAAACTTAAGTAGATCATATATGGTAGACTGCACGCTATAAAGTAGCACCTTACGTTGTTTACTAACAAGGCATTTTACAATCATTGTTCTACTCCTAGTGGTATAAGTTTCTCACGCTTCGTACTGCGTATCTGTATTGAATAACCTTGCTGTTTTCTCTAGAACAATATTATACTGTTGTAAACGCTTACAATGCACGTATGCATCTCATGCTTTATACTACTGTGATGATATTGTAGTTTACGGATGTTTTTGTGAACTAATGGATTGTTGTTAACGGCTTATGCTTTGTATTTCTATTACCCGATGGCTTACTACAGGCTCTTTCTGCTGTGTATTTCTGCTGTGTATTTCAATAAATCACTAAATGGCTCTCTGTTGAGGGTTCTTGACTGTGTCTTTTTATGAATTCATGATAACGGCTTCAACTTTGTAGTGCTTTGAACCAATGGCTTACTGCTAACGCTACCTACTCTGTATTTCTAGTGTGTGAATCACTGGCATGCTGTTGTTAACTTAATTTACTTTCTATATTTACAACAATGGCGCTTTGTTTACTGAAATAACTTTTCGAAGTAGAACTGCTTCACGGAACGCCAATTAACTGAAGTGCTGCATTCACCGTCCTAAAGAAAGCAATAGTGACTCACAATAAACTGAATGACGTTTTCGCTGCAAAGGAGGTGAAAAGAGGGAGACAGGAGCGAAATTTAATTTTAGCGAGAGCGAAAAGGTTCAAAAGGTTCAGGTTTTGCCCACTGTTTTTTATATAACCAGGACCTGGATATCAGAAAACTAAAAACTTCACGAGAACATATAACGTAGAGTTCATTAAAGAACCGTCGATATCACGGCTCTGTTTAGTCCAATTAGCCTTCAAACAATACCTGCTAAATGTATGCTAAATTGGCAAATTCAAGCTGAAAAATAAAACATGTTAGCTGTTAATTAAATGCATTTATGCTGGCACCTTTAAAGGTACAATACTCGTTACTCTACTATTTTAAGTCTGGCCATTGAGGTGGACATTGGTGGCTCCATTAGCAGCCCGGCCAGTGAAGTAAGAAAAGGGCCACACATCGTTTACTTAGAAGATTGGGCCGATGGGCCACTATCCTCACCTCTGATGATAGTTCATTGATGATTCCAGCTCTCAGGCTCTATGGTTATGCTCAACTGGAGTACACTGTTAGATGTCGTTAAATGAATGATTGTTTGCACCTACCTTTATGCCTTAATGATATTTTTTGGACGAGGTCCAGGTGACGTTATTCACGCCGCCCAATTTGTTTGTGTGCTACAGTCCGTGACCAACGAGAGGGCTAGTATAGCGAGTTATCTCCACACTGCACGTAGACGCCTACAGCTGTTTTGTCTGGCATTTTCATTAACTATGCATCCAGTAAGTTTTTCAATTTTGCAGTTTCAGTGTCGCTAGGTGGCATTTCGAATGTGACAGGACATTTTATTGAATAACGATGCACCTCGGACAGTATCTACCGATAATGACTTCAGGTGCCCGCTAGATATGAAAATATGTCTTTTGGAGTTGATCGTTTTACGGAAATATGCCTTACTTCATTTTATAAATGCATCGTAGTTCACTCCTTTGAAAAACGTGTGCTGAGTATCGATCACCTTATTAGATGGAGTCGATAATTCTTTCTCAGTGTCTTGTTGACAATAAACGCTACAGCGGAATTTTTGTCTCATACTAAATGTAGCATAAAATGGAAATTCCAGCGCGTTGAAACAAGGGGCGTATCGAACCCTGAGAGCCATCTGGGGATCTCCTTGACCGCCTGCATCCCTAAAAAGTCCCCTGGCTGTTGAATGCATAAAATTACATGGACGTCATTCTCTGAGTCAGAGTCGTTCATCTCTCGATTACTGAGAGACAATCATTGTTAATGTTAATTTTTACTCGTCAATCACATTCACTGCGCTCTGCCGAGTAAAAGAACAGAAGACATAAAATCCTGGATAATTTGAAGTAATTAGGAAAAGTCTAAGGGCTTATTCGACGATTCAGTTAATCAGATTGTCAAAAGAGTTCCTCAGAATCCGATCGACCGTCGATTTATATGGTGTTTTGTTGATTAATACAGTAATGGAACGTGTCATAAAAGTCAATATTAATATTGCTAATATTAAATGAACAAGAAAGCATTTCAAAAGTAAACGCTAATGTGTTTGACCTTTTTCTATTTTAATGGGTTGAAATATACAAATGGTGTGGTAGGACTAGATTATGGTCAACAGTATGTAGGAATTCTTGTCATTTTGAGAAAAGATTCTTCACTGTATGCAAAACAAAATAATTTATGCTTTTAAATTTAGTAGGAACAGAGTTCGTAAGCGTCTTGGGGAGCGTTAGCGTTCCGTTTTCATCCTTTCTTTGCTGAACATGGAAAAAGTCCAAAAATGTAGGCTTAGTGTGCGAAAAATTATATTAGCTGACACGTTTTGGGTCATAAATTTGCTTGTAATTTGACCGGGCGTCCGAAACTATGAGTGATGTCCTATAAATTAAAGCAGCCATGCACCTTCTCTCCTCCACGTGTGCCGCCTGCCTGCTATACAAACATGACGAAACTTATAATATGCCTCCTCTACGACCTTCCGGTGAGCCGCACCATAGCCTCATCGCCAAAAGGTACAGCGATTTATACCTTAGTATTATGCCGACAAAAAATATCGTAAGTTGAACAAGGAGTTTATTAAATCCTCCTTCGTGGCTTCGTATTGTTAGGCTTTAGTACTAGGCATGTAATATTTCATTAAATTATTCAAAGCATGCGTTGCCGATTTCTGCTGGTGACAGTTATAAAATGTACTTGAGCTGTATTATTCAAATAATAAAAATAATAATAAATAATTTCCTTAGGAACACAATGGGTTCACAAATACGCATAGAAGTATCTAGTAAACAGGATTATTACACTAGCTATGAAGCCACGCGCTGGGAGAATACTTGAATACACTCAGTTTATGCTGTAGACATCGCTAGCACTAAGCAATTTGTACTCATGCGAAAGCAAAATTAACAAAAAGAAAGTAAGCAAAATTTGTTTCAATCTTGCGGATATTTACTAGCTACATTTACTTACCCCTTTATCGTGCGGTTCAAAAACGCATTTTTTTTTGTAAATGCCAGTATGGAGGGAATACCCTATAAACCATAGCACGGACCGTTTCCCCGATCATTATTGTTATTATCATTATTATCATATATAAAATTCTTGAGTCAGTAGTTATATTATTGGCGATCCGAGTGTATATGCCATCCGGATGAGCTGAACTCATGAGCATCACCATGTAAATTTAGCGGCTAAAATAAGAGGCTAAAATAGTAACATTAAGAAAACAGCGATGAAAGATAATTTAATATTCATGCTCTTTATGAATGTACACTAGCCACGTTAATGTACGTAGGTCACGTTAATGCACGCAGTTCATATTAATGCACACAGAAAGTGTTAGTGCACGCATGCCGTGGTAATGTAAACAAGTCAGGTCATGTTAATGCACACAGCTCATATTAATGTACACCGGCTATGTTTATGAACACAATTCATGCATAAATAGCATAAAATATCAATGTCTACTTACTGCTAAATACAACTTCGATTAATCGTAGCAATAACAGGATTTTGAAATTTCGTTAATGAAAGGCTCTGGACATTATCGGATCAATTAAGATTGGTGTTGGAGAGCAAAATGTATAACTTTTCACGGGAAATTATAAAATTGTGCCCTCAGCATTTATTTAACAATGATTTTATTTAGTGACAGATTTTGATCAGGAGCGAAAACCCTGAATGATTTCCGATCTGATGATTTATCATATTGCTAAAATTATTTCGTTCTGGTGAAATATAATATTATAGTTTCCATTTGCGATAATTGTGGGTTCCCTGTTTATCCATAACTCCTTCTGCCATAGAAATTTGTTCTCTCAGTTTAAAATACTTCCAAATATACGGTTATCATGTTCTTAATCTTTACATTCAAGGACAGTATTTAATTTTTAGCTCAAATTAATACAAATCGCTCAATAGATAATTATAGACTATGCACGCACGAGCATCGTATTTGACTCCTGTGTCATATTGTGGACAATTTTTGTACATACTGACGCCTACTTCCATAGCTAGCAAGTCTTACTACAATTAAGAAATATTCGCTACAACGGATAGCTTGTTTAATTTCAGTTTTTTTTTTGAGTTTTCTGTTGGCTCTTTTTTATGTAACGCAATTGACCAGACGGCGTCGTTATTATTCAACTCTTGTAAACTTTTTGGGTCATTCATTTCATACTTCGATCGATCAATATAGAGTCGATTGCGCTGAATAAGATCGCCAGTTGTAACGACTAGCCGCACAAGGCGGCTTCAGGAACGGAATCAAACCATTTCTAATTATACACAGCAGCTCCGTTTATTGGTATCAGCGTTTAGCTTCTAATCAAGCTGCATAACGTTCAAAAATTGTGGTAAACTGTTGCATGTTATGAGGCACCTATAGAGGTAAGTACAATAGGCCAGTCTATATTTAAATTTACTAATTTTTGAGACTCTTGCTTTTCCTGTCAATAGCCAGCATTAGCATTACCTCTATTTAGCTGAGTCGTTCATAGCCCACGCATCAAAATGAGAAGTGTCTATCTGTTTAGTCTCGGTAAATTTGTATTATTTTCTAATTTGAAGGATTGCCGTTATTCGAGAAAGCGCGCTTCTTAGCCAACACATTAATAGAGGCTTCCTTAAAGTTGATAACTTCGCTATACATGACCAGATAGTTACAGCCACCAGAAAAGTAACTCTTGATGTGGACGGATTAAGCAAAATCTACCGTATAGGCTGTTAGCGTTCAACGATGAAACTGTTGTGTAAACTTCATGGCCACTCTCTCTTTTTCACCTATTATACGTTCATCGGAAAGCATATTTTTTACCAGGAAGCTTTAGTGAACCCTGACGGCAAAGATTTTCATAAATGCTCCCTTTGCTAGTGGGAGCTAAATCGTCGATAAGGCATTAATTATATAACAGGAAACGTAAAGGTAAACTCAACTGCACCGTGCATCCCAACCAGGAAATACACACTCACTGATTCGTGTTGCTGATAAATGCCCACACTGTACCTAGAGGAATACACGGCTTCAGTCAGCCACAGGTTGTAAAAGCTATGATATCAGAGACGGAAGGCTCTCACGCGATAGCTGCGACCCCGCATCATTGTTTTTTTCTGTCAAGGTTAGTACTGGAGCAATAACGTCTATTCGCCGAGTGTTTACTCAGCAAAGCCAAGCAGGGAAGGAACTTACCTGTTTTCTTTTGAAATAGATCACAAGTCAACACCTTTATCTTAGCAGTGGACACCATATGCGATCAGCTATAGCTCGAGGTAAATGAGTCGCACTTAGATTAAAATGTACTGAATTTATAACAAAACCAGAAGCATACCTCGCCTTAAGAAGTTGATAAGAACAATAACGCGACCCAAATATAGACTTGAATTCAGTCGTGCTGCAGTTATTAAAACAGAACAATGCAGAAAATGTTTTAATGGTAAGTTCTTGAGAGACGATTTCTGTGTCTAAACAATTGATGAAATCGGTATAATGTTTCGTAGTTTTTTATTGAGCACAATCATAAGCTTTGCAAACGTGAGACACGGCTTGTCTTGCTCGTGTTCTAGCCTAGTGTTGGATTTTACGCAAGTGGTTCTTAAAGCGAGACCTACCTATGCATGAAACATATTAGATATAAATAAAAGATATTATAATGACATGTAATCCCATTGGAATTACCTAAGACGTCGATTGAAAAATTCGCATTTGTATCATCCATGACTTATGGCAAATTAAATCTGCTTCTAAACTCTTTAAAATATAGATGTCCGTTAATCCTCCCACGTTCACAAAATTCGCACTAGAAATTTCATGAGAACCTCTCAAGAGCTGGCAATATTTACCTAAATGACAAATAAGCTGATGAGAGATATTATACGAAAAATTAAAGAGATTAGAAAAAATCAGCCCAAGAATAATATTATTCGAGATATACTGTAACAATGACAGTGGGCATTAGACGGGCCTCTGAGTTCTGTTAGTGCTTTGTAGGTAAAACTTCAGGCATAATATATAGTTCGCTTCACTTAAATATCGCGTTAAATTGCATTAAAGCCACTAAAACCCTACTTGTCGTATATGTAGCGACACCACAATACATATTTTGCTGTAGCGCCGTGCACGCGGTTTTTTTACGACCCAACTCTAGTTAACTCCGACGAGGAATTTATTCCTTGAACATACCTCTTGCTAGAGCCGTTATCGTTGTTTAGGTATTACACTGCAGTAAACTTTCTACTTGAGCACACCTCATCATCATCTCGGGGCAGCAAAGCGAGTAGTGGGCCAAAGCCGACCTCTCGCCACATTTTTTCGGACTCTTCCAACGCTGTCACGAGACACAACTCTTTATCTTGCTGAACCGCGTCATCATCATTTCTGTCAGAGACATTTCAGGATCGCCCCGAGTTTCTGGAAGGATTTTTTTGACCTCAAAATACTCCTTCTCGCCAAGCAAAAGTTGAATCTGAGGAGGTTTTAGCGTTGCTCTCGACGTGCGCGGATCAAAACGATTTTTCAAATTATTTAAGAAAAGTTTAATTTTTGCTTTAGTTCTGCATTTTCTTACTATGTACAATAGTTATCTCCTATAGCATTCCCTGACTCTTTCCATTGCTCAATAATGATGGAACATCATAGATATTTTATAATAAAAGATCTGAAACCACTATCCTTTCTAAATTACGAGCTTCATAATAACCTTTTATGCATCGTTACTGACAGAGGAAGATTTAGGAAAGATAAAGAGCCTGTGTCTGTTCCAGATGAAGGATGGAATTTTTTGGGAAAGTAATGCTGGCGTAAAATTCAGATTCATGGCTTTTCACACAACTTCGGGGGCTTGAGTCCAGTAGCCTTTACCTCAGCCACTGGTGTTAGGTTTTCCAAGAGAACCTTAAACTTCAAAGTTTAGTGGAAAGTTTTAGAGAGGGTTTGGAAAACTTCGGGGAAGGTTAATACCTTCTAATATCCAAAAATATTTTAATCTTACTCTTCTCCTAATAATAACACTATTGGGTGCGTTGCATATATGCGACCCCATGACAAAAAGTGTTATGGAGGTTTTCCTGAAGAACTTACTTTTTTCATCGAAATTTGTTAATGTCTTCTGCATGCTAGTGTGGTAGGCAGTTGTATAAAACCACAAAAAACAGACTTATAGCAACATATGGGTGGTAACCAATATACTATGCTATAGAGCAACATATCTTCATCTCACTGTAACACAAATGGAATCATGATGCATACATGAACAACGTGTGCGTCTGTGTTTTCTTATGTAATTACTTCAGGCGGAGAGATTATGTTTTTGTCGACTTTATGTATTTATCTGACTGTCTCTAAGCTACTCAAAAAGTTGTGAAAGGATCATTATGAAGTTTACAGGAAATTTCAGGTATGCTAGGAGGAACACAGATCATTAACTTTTGGTGAAGGTCCGTACAGCCCATTATTTTTTATTTATTGATTTTTTGCTTACTTGCTTTTTTCTTCTTGTCAACATAACTCAAACCCTTATCAACACTTCGCCATGAAATTTGCAAGAACTGTTGGGCATGTTGAACAAAGAACCTGACAAAATTTATGTGACGATCTGTACGTACGTCCGTTTGTCTGTATGCATATCGCTATGTTTGTTTTTATAGCTGTCAGAACAAAATCCAAAAAGTTATGAACGGATCAATACGAAAACTTCAACAACTGTTATTAATGACAAGAAGCACAAATGGCTAAAGTTTGTGATGGTCGATAGGAAATCCTGGTTTCAGCCCTAATTAGTATTTTTTGTTACCATCGTCTCACTTGGCGTAAGTATGCGCTCGCAAAATGCTTTCTAGTTTAAGGTTATTTTCTTTCCGGGTGACGGTGCATGCCCTAGAGAGCTGTGTGTGTGCGTATGGACACTCTCTAGCTTTTGTTTTTAACATCACAGAGATGTTCACAAAATATACTGCAATGTGACGACAAAAATGAATGGTTCAGGGTTGAATGATCATGATGCACCCGAGAGAGATGGTAGTGAATATAGGGCTGTATTCTAGAATGAGTAATTAAAAAATTATCAATGTATAAATACAAGAGCTTGCATTGAAGTTATATTGAAAAATTGAAATATTTTTCATTTATTTTTAAGCTTTTGATTCGTTGAAAATCATCTCCAGTAAAAGGCTTGCAAAGAATTTTAATGTAACAGAAGCAAAGTATATTGTGGAGGCATCCTGCTTAACTAAAATTAAAAGCACTAGAAATTTGTTAGTAACGCCACACTACGGAGTAAGTTGTCGGGATGCGGTTATTTTCTTTACTTCGTTCGCAATTTTTGAACACGTGTATGCTTCCTAATGTACTTTTAGGTTACTTGCTGCTATTAAAATACAGCTTACTAGCATTCAATTCTCGACGCGTTAGAGTACGTAGCCTTAATGGAGGCATAGGTAGAGTCAGCTTCTTCGCACGCCACAACTGGGAAATGCATATGAGTTGGTTCGTGCTGTAGGCGCCCCAAAGGAGTGAACGGCTGCAAACAACCACAAATTTACAGAGCTATGGCGCCAGAAACCTTCCTCCAGAAACTGCGACGTTCCGACCATTCCCATGCCTGGTTTGATGAGGGCCGTAGGAGTGTAATGTAACTGTAATCTGCATTTTCCAAATGGCGCCAGAAACCTTCCTCCAGAAGCTGCGACGTTCCGACCATTCCCATGCCTGGTTTGATGAGTGCCGTAGGAGTGTAATGTAACTGTAATCTGCATTTTCCAAGAATTCACCTGCCTGGCAGGGAAACTTGCAATTGCAGCACCTCAAACGGACCTTTACTGCGTGTATGCACGAGAAGCTGCTCTCACGTGTAGGCATACTTATTAGAGAAGTCATAGCATATGTCGCTATGACAATGGCGTGCTTCAGTCAATACTGTGTCGCGCTCGAGCACTCCACTTGAACGTTCTCAATGCTCTCTGTTTTTTTTTTTTGAGTTAACGATGTACTAACGAGTTTTTGGAATCGAACATACGTTGATACTATAGACAGTAAGCTTTGGGCTATTATGGACTAAAGTTACTTCGAACCTCAAGCATAGCACTCCTTTGTTAGAGTAGAGCTGATTAAATGAATAAAAATTTGAAAGCGTCTAGCAGCCTTACGTGTTTGTTCTGTACTGCTTTGTCTTTNCATTTTGCCCAATAAGCGACAACGCTTTTGTGGGATTGTTTTTAATTTCAGTTCTGTGTTGTGATGTGTCATAAATTGTGAATGTAGGGATTGAAAACAATAAAGGTGTAAAGGTGTGAAGGTGTAACCCGTGCACAATAAAAAAAAAAAAAAAAGCTTATTTTTTTTATCGAAATTTGTTAATGTCTTCGGGATGCTAGTATGGTAAGTAGTTGTAGAAAACCACAAAAATCAGACTTATAGCAACATATGGGTGTACAACTGTACATTTCACTCCTGAAAATCTTCTACTTAATGCAACACAGTTTACTGGTTGGTTTTTTGCCCCATTGCTGTTTCGATTCTCTGCCTCAAGTGAGGACAAGATGCAGAAAAGCGTATCTGTCCGGTTGCCCCTGAACCATGTCACAACCAAGCTAAGCTTAAGAAGATTTAAAGGAGTGTGAAAGTAAAGGAAACAAAGTACTCTAGAGAGCGCGAGCATAGGATGAAGGTACGAGTATTACATTAAAGAAAGACTCTTGAAAGAATGTGTCATCTGACTCCATCGCTTCAAGCATCAGTTTGGATTAACTGCATTATATGACATCGCTAGCCAATAATAATTTATGAGTAAGAGCCAGCACAAGTTTTGTATCGGAATTTTATTAAATATACGCATGAGGCAAGTGGTACAGTCGACTACTGAATATGTTAACCAATAAACCACGCTGTAGAGCAACATATCTTTATCCCACTGTAACTCAAACGGAATCGTGGTGTATTTTTGAACAACGTGTGTGACTGTGTTTTCGTATGTTATTACTTCAGGCGGGGAGGTTATGTTTCTGTCGACTTTATGTATTTGTCTGACTGTCTCTAAGCTAACTCAAAAAGTTGCGGAAGGATCATTATGAAGTTTACAGGGATTTTCAGGTATGCTAGGAGGAACGGATCACTAAATTTTGGTGAAGATCCGTCCAACCCATTATTTTTTTGTTTACTTGCCTTTTTCTTCTTGTCAACATAACTCAAACACTTATCAACAGTTCGCCATCAAATTTGCTAGAATTGTTGGGCGTGTTACACAAAGAACCTGACAAAATTTATGTGACGATCTGTCAGTCCGTTTGTCTGTATGTATATCGCTATGTTTTTATAGTTGTCAAAACAAAACCCAAAAAGTTATGAACGGATCAATACGAAAATTTCAGGAACTATCATTAATGACAAGAGGCACAAATGGCCAAAGTTTGTGATAATAAAAAGAAAATCCTGGTTTCAGCCCTAGTTTGAATTTTACGTTAGCATCGTCTCGCTTGACGTAGGTATGCGCTCGCAAAATGCTTTCTAGTTTAAGGTTGCTTTCTTTCCGGGTGACGGTGCATGCCCTAGAGAGCTGTGTGTGTGTGCGTATGGACAGACTCTAGCTTTTATTTTTAACATCACAGAGTTGTTCATAAAATATACTGCAATGTGACGAGAAAAATAAATGGTTCAGGGTTGAATGATCATGATGTACCCGAGAGCGATGGTAGTGAATATAGGGCTGTATTCTAGAATGAGTAATTCAATAATTATGAATGTACAAATACAAGATCTTGCATTGAAGTAATTTTGCAAAATTGAACTATGTTCCATTCATTTTTAAATTTTTGATTCGTTGAAAATCATCTCGAGTAAAAGTGTGAAGAATTTATTTATTTATTTAGCTAACCAATAAGGTAATAAAACGTCAACCAAGATTCAACAGCATTGCTATTACTTTGTTGTATTTGATTATGTGACATTCGGTTTAAATTTACAGCAAGAACTGCTCATTGTTGAATAAGAACAGTTCGAAGATTTAATAAATTACAAGCAATGATTCGTTAAAAGGAGGAGTAATCCAAGCGCCGTAAATCTTCAGCGGTCAACAGCGCAGCGCCAGAGCCCGGGGGAGGTTCGTAACAGGGGCCGGTAAGTTATGACATCCAGGACCAACGTAGACGTCACAGCCCTCAGGTGTTACTGTGAAAGAATTTTACTAATTATTCCTTGAATAAAACGCGGTAATTTAACTGAAATAATGAAAATATTCCCAACAAATCTTCTGCTAATAGTATTGAAGAACTGAATTAATAATAGAAGTCAAGCAAAATATGGAGGAGCAAGTCGACTTGAAGAGCCCCCAGCCCTCCAGCCTCCGACCCTAGCGCTGCTCGTAGGAACGACACTACGACTACGAGCCTGAACGCTACGCGCAGAACCGTGAAAGGAGAGATCGGAAAAATTGAAGTTAATGGGAAATCTTCAATGGAAAGCAAAAGAATTTACTCTCTTTCACAGATCTTCACAATATATGAGGTTTGAAGCAGTAGTATGTCTCCCCTGGGTGTATTTTATCGGAACTAAAGGAAATATCAAGTCTAACTAGCGGCATGAACAGTGCAGGTACTTCTCGGAAAAATGGAAGACCTAACTAACGAATATGGGTAATGCAGCCAACTGACCTACTAAAGGGAGAATGGGCAAGAAAAAATGGAGGCAGCACAGCAGACGAGTCTAACGTATACGGAACAGCGACCGTCGACTTCTCTCGAGCAAGCCCTCTCTCGTAGTACGCTTAATACTGCAAATAGATAGGTTACGTAATGCTAGCGTAAACTATTACTGAGTTTAGAAAGATGTATTGAATATTAACCAGATTGCGCTGTAACTATGCTCACCTGAGAGATTATTGCCTTCATTGAACGAAGTTTTTTCTGGTGTCTTCGATTAGAAGTGGAAATTGAGAAATAAGAAAAGTTGATCAAGTTGCTCCAGTTAAGTATAATGATGGTTAGTAAATAAAATAGTTTGAAGAAAAGTTGAGAGTCGATGCCTACGAGGACTTTATTGAAGGTATTAAATCAGCCTCCAAAATAAATAACTGACGTCCTCTCAAGCGCATTAAAGTAATTGATCTCTGGAGCAATTAGAAAAAATTGACGGGCGGTCAAACGCACGTACAAATCAAAGCATGCATGAAAAAAAATACTTAGGAGAGAAATGGAAGATAAAGTCGAAGAAGATGGGACGATCCTCGCCAGATGGATGAAGGCCGCAGACGACCAACACGCGGGCTTCACACTATAGCGCTCAGGCACTTGAAGAATCACGGCAATTAACATTCCTCCAATAAAAAGTGGCGGGTAAACAAACTACGATAATTAAATTTTAAAAATACCCAGCCATTAACTTGAAAATATAAAGAGGAATATATCAATGACGAAACAGTTATGAAAACCAAACGATAACTGGTACAGGGAGGCAGAGCTCTTCCGAGGTCTGCTCTCCTAAAGAAAAAGAACTGGATACAGTATATCGGATTTTGATAATATGAAAAAATAACTTGACTTAAATGTCAGATTTCCTCACAAAAGGCTTACAAAGAATTTTAATGTAACAAATGCAAAGTTCATTGTGGATGCATCCTGCTTACCAAAAATATAAAGCACTTGAAATTTGTTGGTAAGGCCACACCTCGGAGTAAGTTGTCGGGATGCGGTTATTTTCTATACTTCGTTCGCAATTTTTGAACATGTGTGCGCTTCCTAATGTACTTCTAGATTACTTGCTGGCATTAACATACAGCTTACTGGCATTCAATTCTTGACGCGTTAGAGTACGTAGCCTCAATAGAGGTATAGGTAGAGTCAGCTTCTTCGCACGCCACAACTGGGAAATGCACATGAGTTGGTTCGTGCTGCACCTAGGCGCCCTCTTTCCAAAGGAGTGTACGGCTGCAATCAATCACAAATTTACAGAGCTATGGCGCCAGAAACAGAATGTTCATATGATAGCTGCGACCTTCCGCCCATTCCCATTCCAGGTTTGGTCAGTGCCTCGTAGTGTAATGTAACTGTAATCTGCATTTTCCAAGAATTCAACTGCCTGGCGAGGGCAACGTGCAATTGCAGCACCTCAAACGGACCTTTACTGCGTGTATTCACGAGAAGCTGCTCGCACGTGTACGCTTACTTATTAGAGAAGTCATAGCATATGTCGCTATGACAATGGCGTGCTTCAGTCAATACTGTGTCGCGCTCGAGCACTCCACTTGAACGTTCTCAATGCTCTCTGTTTTTTTTTTTTTGAGTTAACGATGTACTAACGACTTTTGGTGTTCAACATACGTTGATATTATAGACAGTAAGCTTTGGGCTATTATGGACTAAAGTTACTTCGAACCTCAAGCATAGCACTCCTTTGTTAGAGTAGAGCTGATTAAATGAATAAAAATTTGAAAGCGTCTAGCAGCCTTACGTGTTTGTTCTGTACTGCTTTGTCTTTTTTGCACTGGGCAGTACTCAGCTAATTAGCCTACCGTACGTCTGGGGGTCGAATGTGTATATACTAACCATATACCCCCGGAGCCTGATATTGACGCTTCACGTTTTTTATAGATTCAATTATAAAAACCAGGCCTTGCTCGCCTAGCCTAACCTAACCTGCCTAACTTTTTAGATTGAAGCAAACTTTGTAGTATTTGAAAGACTAGATTTTTGGACTTAGAAAAAATGGGAAATGTCAATTTTGGGCGCCTTTCTGGGGACGTATAGCCTAAATTGTAAGCGTATACCATAACGTCATAGAATATGATAATTGCATGATGTGCATCTCTTGAAAAACTGGGATAAACAATGCCACAATGCCACTCAGTGGTCAGGAAATGCCCTGGCTTAATAAAAAATAAGTTTAACTGACTGTCGCAGTGAACGTGTATATTATTCAATTGAAACCAAAGCGCTTGGCTGTCATTTTCTTAGTGAATTTTGACAGACTACGCAGAGCTCCGACAAGCAAAGGGAAAGCGCAACTAGTGAGCTCTGCAGAAATATCTTTTCCCACGCTAATTTACCTGATCCATAACGAAAGTAATGAAAGGGCAAATAGCAAAAGTGCAGTAACTTTAAAGAGAATACGTAATTACGTATAAAATACGTAATTACCGCGTATGTACAACCTGCTCTTGAAAGTAAATTTATAAATAGATGTACGTAAGAGATTTCTTCATAGACAACATGTTAGGAATCTGAAGATCGAAAGCTGTCTTGGCTTGGTTTTACATTGTACGCGAGCAGCGATTATAGGCTTGGGAAAATATATATTACTGCCCAGTGTGTAAATCTATCAAGCCACTTACAACAATATTTAGCTTCTAAGTCAAATTATAATGCAAAGCATGGCTACGTTGAATAGAGAATATATGACATATATATAAAAGGACCGAAAATATTTGCTTTCCCGTTCAGTTTACTTTTAGGTTGTCGTTTCGAAACGGTAGTAGAATCTTAGCAGTGCAGAGGAAATTAATTAGATTACGTGCGAGTGCATGGAAATAAGAAATGCACTGCTTCAATGAAGAGCAATGTTTTGATAAATTCTTGATTTGTTATCTATCATGCAAACGCACTTTAAATTGATTTCAGAAAAGGGGCTATCGATTGGCTCGTGAAATTAATCACGACAGGCTTGATTTCTTCTCAAATTCAGGTAGGTGAGTTGGTTTCAGCCTACTGTATTGAGATTCAGAGTTTAAAATCCTTCCTTAATCGATGACTCTTCAGATATTCGAATACCCAATCTTGGTCATAAAAAGGAGCTTCAGGCTGCCTCGAATGTATGTATTCTGGTTGCATTAATAACACCTGCAACACGATACCATGTGGCGTAGCCACCCCTCCTGTCTAAAAATCTAGACAAGTCCGGCTTGTGGATTTCACTTCACTCCACATTGACGAGCCAGTCGATAAAACATTTTTTCCTCAAAGCAACAGCAGGTTTCTGGAGCGACCTTGACAACTTAAAAGTCTTTTCTAAAAGCTGTCTTGAGTCTAGTTCGTACCTGTCGTTTGAAATATTTAACCAGCACGAATTTTGAATCAGTAAACACATTGCAAGAACAACCTTGCTCAAGTAAAAATGCCATTGGAAAAGACGGCATACATTGAAGCAACGGGGGCACCCAACTTCCCTGGGCCAAAAGTGAGCAGACGCTTCCCTTTTTTGCCGAAGAAGAAGAAGCAGCAGAAGCAGTTTTTGCCGTAATGGTAAAAGTGGGACGAACGTGTCATCCCCCCGGGATAGGTTAGGCAAGCTGTTGCCTCACTTCAGCTTTTTTATGACACAGATAGCTGTTGATTTTTCGGAATATTTTCCCAACCCTTACATCATTCAGCTTACGAAACGAAGGGTAGTTATAAATCAAGCGCGTAAAACAGATGGCATCGGTTATGTATTTGTTTCCCTTTTATTTACCTTAAAAGTGATACTAATACCTGAACTCTCTCTCAATATTGCAAATATGACCGTTGAACTAAAACGTCATGTTTCACATCTCATAAATTCTACATTAGCAGGCAGTTACGGTCTTCAGCGACGGAGTCAATACTCAATTTACGTTAATTATAAAATGTTAGATATAGAAGGCTCTTTATCTGCCCGTCTACGACAGCAGAACATGTAACTACCTTGCTTATTTTCTAGAATTCTTCTTTGGCTGTGCGTGGACCGTGTGCATACCGGGCTGTGCGTGTGGACCGTGTGCATGCAGGGCTGTGGGTGTGGACCGAGTGCATGCAGGGCTGTGGGTGTGGACCGAGTGCATGCAGGGCTGTGCGTGTGGACCGTGTGCATGCAGGGCTGTGGGTGTGGACCGTGTGCATGCAGGGCTGTGGGTGTGGACCGTGTGCATGCAGGGCTGTGGGTGTGGACCGTGTGCATGCAGGGCTGTGGGTGTGGACCGAGTGCATGCAGGGCTGTGCGTGTGGACCGTGTGCATGCAGGGCTGTGGGTGTGGACCGTGTGCACACGCAGGGGCTTCAGCTCAAGTCGGGTCCGCACTATAGTCTTTTATTCTCCTTGCACGGAGCAAAGTGTACGAATGGCCAGTTGTGCCTTGCAAGCGCAACAGTGTGACTACCAAAAGATTTGCTAGGATATTAGGCGCCATTTTAGCTCGCCTTTAGGAAGTGTTGCATGTGAAGCTTTGATTGCAAACTTAAATTTGTAGCGAAGGAAGACGCAAAAGCTGCTGGCGTTTTTGTTCTTTAGAAGGAATCAGCGAAACTTTCGGACCCCTGGCAGGTTGTGTGAACCCGCCTTTACGGAAATTACCTACAGACAAAATTACTTTTTGGATACTTGCTAACTGGATAGTTTGCCAGTGGGTATTACTCAAACCGGACAGCTTACCTACCGGGAACTATCCCATACTGGACTTTATAGCCGTGCACACTTTATTTATAGGGTATAAACTGGCTTACCTATATTAAAACTACAACCAAATGTATTCGATCCGACAAACCTTATTTTTTAACTAATGTTTGTCATGACAAATCGAATGTGGATGAACGCAAGAATATATATATATAGAGAGAATCAACAATGTTAATGAAAAGATAGTCTGGCGGTAATAAAAAAGACAAAAAATAATCAAGCTTTATCGAGCGAATAGTGTGTTAATGGCACCCAGCTATCAGTCATCTTCCAAGCTTTACTGTATGATAGCTAGGCTACCGCTATAGATGACCAAAGTATACGGAAACAATCGTCACAAGAATATACTGAAAAACATCGACCACGATAAATTTTTACTATGAAATGTCTGCATACACACTCTAATGTTTATCAACCATTTGGGTAGGTGAAAAAGTAATTAACTCGCTATCATCACGTTTTATAAAACTTTTTCAATATACTGTCAGAAATGCAGCCGAACTACAGTGTTAGAAAAAAAACCTGCCAAGATAAAAGTCGAAATGGCGAAAATTGTAAGTTAAAAATTGGTAGAAATTTTTTGTCTACAATGTTGAAATAAATTATCAAAATTCGTTGAACTTGCACATGTAAATATGTAAATAATTTGCAGTAGAAACAGATAAATTCTAAAATTGTGTTATTTTATGAGATAAAAATTACAATTGTGATAAAAACACTGCATAGTTTCTAAATATACGGAGAAACTGCAAACAGCGTTCCAGGGAGTCTCTGCTGAGTATTGACCATCCACATCGTTGGTGGAGTGAGCTAAAGGGTTCAGTGTTCGGTGCTGAACCTTCGTTGCCGCCCCTTGTGGGTCATGGT
>LQNS02278161.1:8415258-8426230 GCA_001587735.2 Parhyale hawaiensis
CACGCTTCATTCCAACACATCTCAAACTCAGCTAATTGTTTAAGTTTCCGCGACAGGGACTAACTTCATCAACGTCTTTCTGTTGCGGATGTGCCATGCGGCACTCGTGCTGCAGTGCCCCACTATGCAATCTTGAGCTTGACTCTGGGTAACTACTCTTGTTCTGCTGATACTCTAGTAAAATTCTTGATGGTTCTTGTTCAACATCCCAAGAAGTCGAGAGTTCTATAATAAATACTAACGATGCTCTTGCAGCCGGCCGACCTTCTGTGCTGTTGTAAATATTTCGTAGAATGTTCATGCCTGGGATTGTCGCTTGTTCAGTGAATGCAAATTGCCATTGAATAATTAAATTTACAACACAATTTTTATTTGCATTCATGCGATGCTTTGTTTTAGAGCTTGTATTTTTATGAAGTGGTGGTATTTCACTTTATGTATTTCGACGTACTAAACACAGATGTTCGATTTTTCTCACACACGAAGAAAAACAAACTGAGCATGCAATTAGCATTAAATAATTCTAGACTACTTTTTTATATGCATTAACATAATATCTGCCAAATCATTGTGACATTTCTTTTCCTAGTTCAAAATTATACTATTTCGTTTCCAAGGTCAATTCATTTTTAGCAAGTAAATATTTATCGAGTTGAAAATTATAAAATTAGGGTAATAACTCTATTACTTCGATTCATGAATGCAATACAACCTCACTTCTGAATAAAATTTGCTGTTCTACTATGCAAAGCTATCAGTTCAGTGGCCATGAAGAGAACATTTTCCGTACCTTATCCCTCTCCTTCTTCCTTTAATGAGATGCTAATAGTCTTCAATGAAGCTTTTTACGAGAGGAGCCAGCTTCTTGCAAGCACTGAGAATCAGGTATTTGCTCGGCCGTGAGAAGTAAAACTAAAGCTTTTAGATTTTCAATGAGATGAGCGAGCCATTTTATGCTTGGTGAATCTTACGAATCCGCCTACGCATTAAAATTTCCTATAACATATTGTTCCTCTATTATAATGGGCGCCCAGACTACACGTGACTACCTTTTGTGCTTAGTGCCTGGTGGGATGAAAGAATTGTTTCTTAGCATTTAACTTTTAGGTGCTTCTGATAGCAAATGCCACGATTAAGTTTCAATTTTATATTTACTCAAAAGGTAAGCAGTAGATAAAAATGAGTAAACGCAGGAGCGGAAACAGGTGCTTTTGATAAACCCAATAAAAAATTCCAACTACAATTTTAAGACGCAATTTTTAGCTTATATCAGATGCATTTCTGCTAATTATTGGAAGTAAAACTTGTTAATAATTTTGATTGTATTATTTTTTTTTTTTACATTTAATGGGATATTAAATAGCTCACGTTCTCATGTACTACGCTTTCAAACCTCTGCCACCTCAAGGGGCATTATGACTTTCATTAACTTCTAGAAATTTATTATGTAGCAAATGGGAGTTGTCTACTTATTTGTCAGGAGGGCCCTAGATGATGAAGGCTGACTGCCCTTTATCGTGACTCTTCTGGAATGCTTCTGAATTGCAGTGCTTCTTTATTACCTCCGCCAAGGAGGTTATGTTTTCGTCGGGTTTGTTTATCTGTCTGTCCTTTTGCTGTCTGTTATTCGGTCTGTCTGTCACCAAGATAACTTAAACTAAAAAAGTTATGGACGGATTTTGACGAAACTTTCATGGGTTGTTAGGTATGTTTGGAGAAACAGATGATCAACTTTTGATGAAGATCTGTCCGTCGGTTTGTTTGTTTGTTTGTCAGCCTATTTTTTGGTTGTGCCATAACTTGAAAAGTAATGGGCGGATTTTCATGAAATTTACATGAGCTGTTGGGTTTATTACAGAGAGTAATGATCAAATTTTTGTGACGATCTATTTGTTCGTTCGTTTGTTTGTCGCTGTATTTGATTTTGTTGGCTAGCACAATAACCTAAAAATTATGAGTAAATCTTTATAAAGTTTTCAAGAATTTTAGTCATGTTAAAAGACATAATTGATAAAATTTTGGTGATGATCGGTAAGTCCGTTTGTGTGTTCGACTAATGTTTGTTAGCGCAATAACTCAAAAATTATAAATGGGTCCTTATGAAATTTTCAGGAATTGTTAATTATGTTAAAATACATAATTGATTAAATTTTGGTGGTGATAGGTTTCTCCGTTTGTGTGTTTGACTTATGTTTGTTAAAATGTTTCTTAGCAGCATAACTCAAAAAGTTATGAACGGCTCTCCAAGAAAATTACAGACACTGTTAATATTATCAAAAGGCACAAGTAATCAGATTTTGGTCTTGATAGAAAAAAAATCATGATTTCATAGCCGATTCGAATGTTTCGTCTTTTCTTTACTGCTTTACTTTGCAAAGGTACGCGCTCTCAGTATGCTCTAGTTTTAATTGTAATGTAAAGAACTAGGCAAAAAAAAAAAGAAACTTTCTTAAGTTTCTTTATATTAAACTGTTCGATTTCTTTAGACTTATCAGAGGAAAAGGTAATATGTTATTGAGACTTGCACCTCAACTAGGAAACTCACGACACTGGTCAGACGAATCTTCCCATGGAACAGAGAAATGTACGGATGCAGTCGAACAGAGATTGGCTGAACTATGGCGTCATAGGGAGAAAGTTCATATACTTATAACTGGGCCTGTGCCCCCTCCCCAAACCGTCAGGTAGGTCAATACCCTTGGTAGACTATCCTTGACAGAAATGCTGAAGCTGCAGTACTGAGCATCCTGGCTTGAGGACAGAACGTTTGATTTCGAGACAGCGAGTGGAGCAGCACCCCTAACACCTACGCAACAAAAATATAAGAATATTTGCTTTTTTGCTTGCGTTCGCATCGTTAAAAATCTCCAAATACGAGTTCTCTTTTGCTTAACATGTACTGTTCATACTCATAGACTGATTAAGAACTTTGATTCTCGAGCCATAATCAAGACAAAATATGATCAGTTGGTTCTGCTATCAAAGAAGTGTTGTTCTTAAAAAAATACTGGGTCAATAAACCTGTGCAGAGCAGACGTTGACTTTTGTGCAATAATTCAATGAGCGTGTTGCGTGTAATCATTTGGTGCTGAAATACCTCACTTCCTTTTTACATTACGGGATTAATAACGAGAGGCAGTGCAAGCAGTAACCGTAATGCTGTAAGGCTACTCGACTTCAAAGTGCATATCTATCATACGCCAGCGACTTTTGTCTTCTAATGTACGGATCATTGCTAATTTTTCTTGTGATTCGCGCCTAAATTGGATGAATTCCTGCCAATTTCTCAGATTCTTCGTACCAATTTCCGTGCAGGTCAGGAACTCTCATCCGCTCATTTATCACTAACGCCCTGTCAGTGATGGACTTCATTTCTTTCCTTGCTTTTATACAGAATATCTTTGGTACAGAGAAACATGAAGTTTAAGTCATACATCGGCTTTCAACTAATCTCGTCTCAATCCTTTATACAGTATATTTAAAACCAAATAAATACATAAATTTCTATTACTCAATTTGCGTCTTGGACAATTATGAGGTCATTAATCAAGTATGTCAAAGACTTACTTTCCGCCATGTAACATTTTTTTTTTAACTCAGGGATACATTTATTCCTGGCGGAGCATCACTGGTATAGGCATATTAAAAATCTTTACTCGCTGAATTATCTTACGCGTTTTATTACTTTTTCTCATTTTTTCAAGGCCGTCTCAGGCTGCGGCGGCGCCGTTTCATCACCGTAACACGACCGATATTAAACGGTAGGAGCACCGGGGCTGTGCTCTTCATAATATCTTTGCTGAGACTCGCCTTAATGCTGGGCGATATGAGCAGAATTTTAAAATACCTAGTAGACCTTCCTCACCTTGCTTGCTAAGGCCGCCTTTATTAACAGATGTCTTAAAAGATACAGGAAATGGAGAATGGAGAATAATCTACCTTGATATGAGCAGAGTATGTACGTACGCTGCACAAGTGCTTTGGGTGACATTACTTTCCAGATGTACTAAAGCATTCTCAGGGAAATGTGACATAAATTTAAGAAAACTCCCATTGTTGTAAGCAATTATAACCTCCGCAAGGTTATGTTTTTATCCTGTTTGTCTGTCTATTTGTCTGTCACCAAGATGACTGAAAAAGTTATGAACGGATCCCTACAAAATTTACAGGGATTGTTAGGCATATTAACAGTAACAGATGATTAACTTTTGGTGAAAATCCGTTCATCTGTTTTTTTTTTATTTGTTCGTCTGCCTATTTTTTCTTAGTACCACAACTCAAAAAGCTATGGACGGATTTCCATGAAATTTACGAGTTGTTGGGTATAATATGAAGAGCAAATGACCAAATGCTTGTGATGATCTGTTTGTTCATTCGTTTGTCGCTGCTCGTTAGCACAATGCTCGTAAGCACAATAACTCAAAAAGCTATGGATGGCTCATTATGAAATTTACAGGAATTGTTAGCACTGTGAAACGACATAAATGATTAAATTTTGGTGATGATCGGTTGGTCCGTTTGTGGGTTTGACTTATGTTTATCACAATACTTGTCAGCAGCATAACTCAAAAAGTTACGAATGGATCTTCAAGAATATCACTGAAACTGTTAATACTATTAAAACGCACAAATGATTAGATTTCGGTGATGACACAAAGAAAATCATGGTTTGAGATCAATTTGAATTTTTCGTTACAGTTGCCTTGCTTGGCGGAGGTATGCGCTCTTAGATGCTCTAGTTTTTAATAATGTCATAGCAAGCTTCTCTTACTGGTCCATATATTTTCTTAGGAAGTGCGAGTTCGTGCGTTTTATAACGGGATTTTATTTGGTATTACACTTGTATTTCATTATAATCAGTTCCACCTGTGACACTTACATTAATGGACGGTGAGGGCTTCTGAATTTTCCGGTGGAAGCTCACTTGCAGCGTCGGAGTACTCAATCATACGTATCTGTTGTACATCGTATTCATTTTATGCGTAGTTCTCGCCGACAGCATCTGTATTTTATCAAGACTGGGGAGTTGTTAAACGTCCACTCTGCACTACTACCTACCTACCTTTCAAAGACGCGTCACAATAGCTCTTTAAATCTTCGACTGATGTTCTAGAACTCTTTGTGACTAAGTGGTATTCGTAAATATTCAACTGATACTGCGTTCGTAACGAGCATCAATAGTTTTTTTTATGTCTAGAGGCTCTGAAACACACTTTGACTTTATGACATTTACAAACGCCCCCTTCGTAGCAGCGCAGTTCCAATGCGCATCATTCATTTGTGTCATATTGACTTAAAGCACTGAAACTGACTCAGTGCTTTGTGGCACTCCAAATCTGCTCCTATTCCATTATCCTTTACGAAAAAACCTAGCGCGAGCTCCTTAACTTTTCTGTTATTCTGGAATTAATTGGACGAGACTGCAGTTGTTGTGCTAACAAACACAGCCTTGCGTCGAGGCGCCACTTGTTCAAAGCTTAATCTTCTCCTAGTCAATTACAGCTGCAATTGTTGCAGCAAAATATTTATTGTAGTTTAAATTTGTTATGAAATTTAAGCGTTAGATAAATTTATTCCAATTTAGTATTTCTTGTTTCTTCGTGTCATCAAAGATTTTTTTTATCTAAGCTCTACTAAATAATTGTTTCCACAATGAATAGAACATCGCAACCTCATTATTTATCGCACGCTTAGTGGCTTCAGCATATTACACGCTGCCTATTGCCATAGGGGTATCGGGTATAAATTATTTCCAATGCACTTTTATTATTCTTCTTCAATGAGGCATCTGAGGCAAACAGTTACTTAAAATCATTTAACCATTTCTTTCATACCGTTACATATATGTTGCATTTCATATAGTTCATACAGTATTATTCCTAAGAACGAGGTAAATTTCTTCGTGAAATAAAAGATTAATGATCTTATTAGCTAGAATTTTCACAGCAAGACGTACAGCTTATAGCATCGCTTAACCACACGTTTCCACAGCCTATCAGACACTGAACTGAGAGTCAGAACAGACAAACTAAACCGGCGGGTGCGGACATACAGTATCGAGTATTAAGCTGTTGCCTATTCAACCTCACTTTTACTCTCATATAGCAGATTACACTAGTACTTTTAGGTAGGAATAGCTATTGAAACTGGACACAGGTATCATCAGTGGATGCACAAGGAACCGTGCTTGGCCCACTTCTGTTCTCAATTTACATCAATGGTCTCGATCTTAATATCCGTAGTAAAATCAATAACTTTGTGGATGATACTAAACTATGTCATCCTGCCACGAAAAGAGCCGAGCCCCAAGACTTTGACCACCTCATGTATTGTAGGGCAATGTGGCAGATAAGCTTTACTGTCGACAAATTCTTAGTAATGTACGTAGGGCTGGTGAACCCTTCCACCCCATCGAAAATGAACGGAACGGAATTGGCTGCTGTCACCCAACAACGTGACTTGGGAATTACTATTACAAACTACAATACAGTCAGCAAGTTGACAAGAGTGTGAAAATGGCAAACAGAGTACTGGGATTCATAACCAGAAACTTTGAATACAAGTCCAAGGACATCATCGTTCTCTTGTACAAGGCATTAGTGCGGCCACACTTAGAATTTGCTTGTCAATTCTGGTCGCCACATCTCTGTAAAGATATCGATAACATGGAAAGAGTCCAACGCAGAGCAACGAAATTGATACCTCAGCTGAGAAACAAGTCGTATGAACGTCGCCTAAAGGAAATAGGTCTGATATCTCTCGAGCAAAGACGACTTAGGGGGTAACTAATACAAATATTCAAGTATTTAACTGGCTTCAACGACGTACCTAAAGCGGAACTCTTTGAAAGAGACCTTAATGATCGCTTGCGAAACAACGGTAAAAAACTCAAGCATAAAGCTCGAAGAACAACCTTAAGTCAGCAGTTCTTTCCCTATTTCATTGTCAACATTTGGAATAGACTCTCTTCCGGCGTTGTTTTCGCGGAGTCAGTCAACTCGTTTAAAAATCGTCTTGGCATACATTGAAAGAGACATCCTCCACACCACATTGGAAGTACATAGATAGAATTTGGAATCCCTCTATCGCTCCGTTGCTTATTAACAACGTTACAAACAGTATTATCACTACTACTACTACTACTACGAAAAAGGCAGATTATTTCATATGAGAGAGGGTAAATAAATCTATTCGTATTTTTATCGCCATTTCTAACATAATTGTGGTGCTAATGATAATGACATTGGAAACTAATAGTGTGATTGCACGCAACTGATCGCAAGCAATTTATTGTAATGCAAATAACTTATATTCCGTTCGTACATTTCTCACGCTACAATTCATTGGTCCACTTAGGAACTCTCCGAGTTATCCAAGAACAGTGCATTGTTCTATGCACTGATCCTAGTGTTATTTTTCTGACACAGACTTAATGTAAATACATCTTTTTCATTAAGTGAAATGATACGTTTCCATTCCAGTGAACGAAATTTTCGTAACTAAATGCTGTGCTGTCTAGCATAAATGAAGATGAACGCATTAATAAGTCTCGGTCTAGTATTCGAGCTTTGGTAATATCAGAAATGAGTGACAGAGCATGAATATTTAAAATGCCAGTCACGGCTGCAGTGATCTGCAGTTGCATTATGGAGAGCGGCGCCCCTGCGCTGGGAATGTTCCTGCCGTGCTTGTTTGTGGCCAGTTGGAATGGTCAGACCAAAATATTGGAATGAGAAAGAGCACTTTTAGACTTACTGAGCAAAGCAATTCATCGTTGCAGCAGTCATTACTAGCTATGCTTATTATCAATTAGTTTATGACTCTGATTCAGGAGAGATTTAGAGGAGGTTCTGAAACTAGGTAGAGTGCAGCGATAAAATCTTCCATGAGTCTGCACATGCCTGTACTATTCCGAAGTTATGACTTCTATAAAACCCTCCAATTCACTGTAAGAAAAATTCAAATTAGTTCTATTGTGTGACGATCAGCGCTGAGAACGAATTTCTTTCAAGTACACTTGGGGTCAAGACACTCACAGATTCAAAGACTTCTCATGATTTGGCAAGCTAACGCTGGTTTGCTACACATTCCGTGCACGCATATTAGTAGACAAATTCCAAGTTAGCGTGCAATCGATGCGTTGTGTTAATCATTCCTAAATATCTTCGGTTGAAACGCTTGGCGAATCGAGAAATGATTACTTGCGCAGAAGGATTATCGGCCGCTGCAAAAGGTTTATCTGTTACCTGGCGAACTCCGCCAAATCTCTCCTCCGATACATTGCTCGAGCATTTGCATAATGAGCCTGCTCTTGCTCCAGATCTCTGCTGCCAATGCCTTCGATAGTGAACAGGAGGAGGGAAGGCGTTTATCTCTCTGTGTAGGTTACGTGCAATGTACGATGATTACGTGTGGTATGCGTGCGTTGTGTGGTGCATTTAGGTTGTGTGATAGACGTAGGCTGTGTGGTGCATTTAGCTTGTGTGGTAGACGAAGGCTGTGTGGTATAATACATAGGTAAGCCGTTGAAGAAGTAGGATGCATGGAGTTGCACGTAGCTTAGGCTGGTGTACGTACAGTAAATTAGGTACATATATGGTAGATGCAGCTTAGGTGTTGCATACGTAGGTTACGCGCAGAGTACACTGTATGCACGTTAGGTGCTGTGTACGTAACTCACGTGCAATGTGTATAATGTCGATAAGTTTCGTGCAGGGGCCGAAGGTTGGTGTAGGGTACGGTAGTTTCATTAAGTACACGTACGTTGCGTATAGTGACATGGCTTACTTGTATTGAAAATACCTCCACCCGTTTAATTTCGTTAAGACTAGACATAACAGATCATTGGTTCCAATTTTTTAAACTTGCGGTGCACCTTAGAAGAAATTAAAATATTCCGGCTTACTTTGCGTCAAAATAGTAAAATTTTACTGAACAAATTTTCCTAAGCATTACGACAGTTGCTTAATTTCTTAAGTTACTGTAAGGAAGAATAATTACCTCCGCCAAGGAGGTTATGTTTTTGTCGTATTTGTCTGTCTGTCACCAAGATAACTCAAAAAGTTATGAACCGATTTGGATGAAATTTACAGGGATTGTTAGGTATGCTAGGAGGAACAGATGATTAACTTTTGGTAGAGATATGTCCATCCGTTTGTTTGTATGTTTGTTTGTCTGCCTCATTTTTCTCGATGCTATAAATCAAAACGTTATATATGGATTTTAATAAAATTACCATGAGTTGTTAGGTATATAACAAAGAGTATATGACAAAATTTTGGTAATGATCCGTTTGTTCGTTCGTTCGTTTGTCACTGTTTTTAATTTTATGCTTGTTAGCACAATAACTCAAAAAATAAAGAATGGATCTTTATGAAGTTTATAGGGATTGTTAGTAATGTTAAAAGACATAAAGGATCAAATTTTGGTGCAGATCGGTTTGTTCGTTTGACTTATGTTTGTCATAACGTTTGTTAACAGCATAACTCAAAAAGTTATGCACGGATCTTCAAGAAAATTAAACAAGCTGTTATTAATATAAAAAGGCACAAATAATTAGATTTAGGAGTTAATACAAAGAAAATTATTGTTTCAGAACCAATTTGAATTTTTTGCTACCGTTGCCTCACTTGGCTGAGGTATGCGCTCTCAGAGTGCTCTAGTTTTTTATATTATTGCAGGTTTCTCGCGGCGCACAGTGCAGGCGCTTACGTCAGCTGTTAATGGCCTTTTGGTGGATCCTTAGTGCTGCTTTGGGGGTCCTGGAGTAGCTTGGTGCTCTATTTCAGTTTCATTACCTGTCTGTGGAAACCAGGGAAAGTAGTTTTAATAATAATTATAAGTTCGTGTCGTTTGCTAAGCCCAAGTCGTGTGTACTACAGCTCGTTTAGCGAAACGATGAAAAGTGCTGTAAGCCACTAATTTCATAAAAGACATCACCGTCAGACTAACGAGCGTTAAGGGGTCTGCGACTCGTCCTCTGTGTGTGAGATAATCTAATGCGGTTAGTCGTAACCTGCCAACATTTCAATCTCATTTATGTTCGATTTGTGACTATGAATCTAGCTTCAGGAGCTCATTGTGAGACGTCTGAAAATCCATCCTATAGCTCGCTAGTTTACCACGGGTTTGCAATACACTACCTAGCTATTTCATTTAGCATTTCAATCAGGTGAATATCGACACGGTGCGTAGAGTCCACGATAAATGTAAAGGCGTAGTCAGCAACTAGCTTTTTATTGACGATCTTGCAAACAATACAACCATATGCCATACAAATAGCATAGCAATTCACTGCCACCCCTTCAAATCATTGTGCACTCTATGTGTTACCAAACGGTGTTAGCCCTAAAAAAAGGGTAAAATTAAATAATGCACTGAATGTCGGTCTCAATAGCTCTGTTCTCACATTCAGTGTTTCCGGTGTGCTTCGTACTTAGTGTAACTTCCGCTGAGTTTAATAATAACGGTATGCAGTACCTATAAGATACATGCAGCGTCTATATACAGTACAAATGTAGTATGACAGCCCTTTTCTGGTCGGCGACAAAGGCTATTTGGCAGGAATACCATTATGAAAGTTACCATATATTGCTATTTGCCCGATATATGGTACTTATTATTTTGCAGTCTTGTTCAGATACTATTACTAGAACAGAATTAATCACGTAGACTAAATACGGCGCAACAGGCCTAGTTTGCTGTCCGACTGGAACACATATTCCTGCTCAGAAACTAAATCTACTACAAAATTAACGTCCAGTTACTGTGAACGATCTATCTACTTACTTTTTTCAAGGCCGGTTCCGTGTCGCCCACGCAGCCAATGTTGTTCCTAAAGTTTGAGATCTCTCATCCACTTCTTGCTGGGCGTAACTTTCGCATCATTAATTTTAGAGGCCGTGCTTGAATTATAATCGACTGTCATCCCCACGCTGTCGTAAACAAGCTTCGGCGATGAGATTTTTCATCA
>LQNS02278161.1:8429189-8450991 GCA_001587735.2 Parhyale hawaiensis
GGCGTTTCCCTTATTTGTAATTAATATTTTTGAGTGGGGACTCGAGTAACCGTAAAACGTGTCGCAATCGTCATGTGAGCTATAATTGCGACCCGAGTTGCGACTGGCTGGGTGACTGGTGTAGCACAGGTAACCCCCAAATGCTGATTACAACACGTCTCTGAACTCCAATATGGCGCCCTGCAGTAATACCTCGACTAAGGTTATATTTTGGCCAGGACAACAAATTGATCATTGAATCACATCTTGGTTGGATGACATTTACGTATATTTTGAAGGCTCAAGTTATGCCCCAAAGGAATACAGCTGAAATGATCGCATGATTTTCGTATCAAGTCCATAAAGTGACAGGATAACATTTCATTCATCTCGGCATCAAATGTTCTAGCACAAAGCCACGCCAAAGACCACCAAATTGATCTGGGTGCTCAGGCTTCAAAGGTTTCGCGTCTCCTGGAAAGTAACCTTGAAGCTATGCGGCTGTGGCCGCCGGCGACCCTGATGTGTTTCTTCTTTCCATCGCAGCATTAGGGCCCACTTAGCAGCCCATAGAACTTCTTAGAGGGCATTGTATGGAGAGCCACTCCGTCTCTGGAGAGTTGAGTGGTCCCGGGAATAGATAGCATTGAGTTAAGCTGCTCTGATACGCGAGAATGCGCGAACCGCATCAGGGTCCTACGAGAAAGAGATTCTTTTGAAATGTGAGTCCGATGAAAGAATTTTTTTTTTTTCACTGCAAGGTGATGATGAATAAAATAAAATACGACTCTGATAACTCACTTTCTGATCAGGTATATGATACTAAGTAATACAAGTTAATGGAAATGGGTTCAGACTACGATCTTTTTTTTTAACGGAAATGTGATTTTGACCATCTTACAATTCCGAATATGGCTCCATTCAGGTGAGTTTCTATCACAAAAACCTGACGTCGAATACAGAAAGTTCTCTCCAATCAAGCACTTTTGTAAACTAGTTGAATATATTATAAGAGCTTTCAAATGAATATCGTTTTCAGAATGGAAAGGTTGTGTTAATAATACTGAAAAATAATAATACTGAAATAATAATACTGAAAAATAATACTGGAAAAAGGTTGTGCTAATAATACTGAAAAAATTGTTGCTAACATTTAAATAAGTGACCTAACCTGATCATAAAATCGCTCATTCTGTAGCATTTCCACATATTACGTTATGCAAAGAAGTGCGCCTTTTGTTTGAAAATATAATACTTTCACTCACAGTAAGGCCCTTGAAATATGAACCAATTTTAGACATGGGCAGCCGGCTAGAACATTGATTCGCTTATATTAATTCGTATAGGCTTTGTGTTCAGTTCAGCGAACTTTCCCCATACACTAAATGAAATTTTGATTTCAAAAGAAAGTGACTAATTGTCGCTAAAATTCTATTACAACGGGCGCTACGCAGTAGAGCAGAACGCAGCCGTCCAATTATTCAATTAACGAGCATTAAATTAAGTTTCATGGATTCCATTAAAGCTGCAGTTGAGAGCAATTATTTCTGAATCCGTGATCGTAATTTTCCCGAAGGTGAATAAAAATCAATAGGGTTTGTTTTTCTCTGATTTTACATCTTACAAAGTTACACACATGTAGAGGAAAATTAGCACACTTATACTTTGAGTTAGGATAGGTTCGAAGCGAAATATGACATGCAATAAAATCAGGCCATGTAGAATTTTGTACTACTTTCAATAAATTTTCAAGGGTTTCATACCTTTCGACCATCATTTAGATCGTATGTTTTTTTTCATTGCTGAGATAAATATTTACGTGTAATAATCTCCTGTTTCCATATGGCTGATATTACACCCACAGGTTCCAATAAATATTTATTTTTTCGCTCAAATGGCAGTACTTTCTACGAACTGACACTTATCGTTTTGTTCAGAGGAATTTAACTAAATTAAAACAGAACAGCAATATATTGCATCAAGAAAAGCTTAACTCACAAAGACTGTTCCCTAACCAAGCCCAGCTTTACTACGCTCAATACATCAAACCGTTTGCAAACAATAAGTTTATTCTTTGCATAGCGGCAGCTCGATGTATTTGACGCAACACACAAATTGAAAATCCTTTTGGGATACTTAAGCTTCATTTTTCTGGTCTATGTTATCCGTCGAATTTTAATTTCATTGCTGAATTGCAACTAACTTGCCAGCAAGTTAATCACCTGAAATTTTTATTTCATTCGAGACCGGAAAATTCCCGCTGCAGATACCAGACATGGCTCATTAGTGAAATATTCAGCGATTTGTCCTTCAGACCGTATGAAATATTCAGTGAACGAGGGCAGCGAATGCTGGAACGAGGGTAATGATTTGCCTTTCCTGATAGTGAGTGTGTTTAACTTACTGAAAATCTTTGGTGTTCAGGTTCACACACTATTCAGAACAGCTTTCTGATATGATGGCAATGAAATTACTTGAAAAGTCAAAAGTGAGAAGTATTGCTTCAGTAAAATCTACGGAATAGTAGACGAGGATTTAATTATCGCAAAGGATTAATATAATATCTTCAGCGTAGATTACGGTTTATATCAATTTAAAATCATAAGAAAGAGTTTAATTCTAAAGCTGCTGTGATTTAAAACAACAATTAAGCAGCTGTAGTCTTCACAACATTTAAGGAATGGGGAATCCTTATTGTCTTTTACTGCTTATCTTCGATACGTGCCAAATGGCCTTTTCACATGGTTGTAGCTAGTTTAGTGTCCCAGTTGTTGTTAATTTTCAACAACATTTTACGGATCAAAGTATTCATGATGTGCCGTGAGCAAATTTCATTTCCAGAACGTCACAACAAAGAGGAGTGGTTGCGGGGGATGTCACCATCGACAGTTAAAAATGTTAACCGAGTGTAAAGCTCACGTTAAATGGACGCTAGCATCCTTAATTTATGCTGCTGCTGTTGTAGAAAACGTTACCGAAAAATCTCCTGCTTGATAATTTCGTGACTAAATGCAAAACAAGGCTAATCGTGTGTATGAAAGGGCAGAGCATCGTCAGAGGCAGCGTTAATTCCTGGGAATCTACGCTGCACTATCCGCATTGTAGGTGAAGTGAGTTAAAGGGATCAGTTTTCGGTGGTGAACCTTCGTTGCCGCCCCTTGTTGGCCCCCGTGGTGGTACCATTGCTTATCCCTTGGCTACGGTGGAACTCTTATGGGCTCACTTTGACGGGAAGCAGAGCAGAGATGTGTTGTCATTGCTTAATGGATGTCACCCTAAACCTCGTTTTACCTCTTTGGCGTTCAGATCTAGTACTTTCAAGGTGCTGCTTGAGGACCTTGATCCTTATGAAGGTGTGGACTCGCTAGGCATGTTTCCTCTGTTTTATAAGCAGCTTGCTGGCGTTCTCGCCCAGAAGCTTGGAGTGATCTTCCGGAAATTTTCCCTGTTATTGGCGTACTGAAAATGATACTCTCATTCCCAAAGGTCAGGTTTCGCCTAATATCTCCAACTACCGACCTATGACGGTGAAGCTCATTTTGTCTAAGGCGTTCGAGAAATTAGTAGGCTGAAAGCTTGTTCGTTTTGCTGAGGCTACGGGTTTACTGCCTGCTAGTCAATTTGCGTACAGAACTGGTTTAGGTTTTTGTGTCGGTGTGACACCATTTACAGTGTATGCTGGATTGTAGGTCTGAGGCAGGCGTTGTACAGTTGGTCTTTAGCGCGACATTGAGAGGGTCAAACACAGGGGTCTATTGTTACAAGTTGGAGTCGCTTTGTGTGGGTGGTAGGGCTTTGTCAATCATTCGTACTCTGTTTCTGAACAAAGACAGAGTGTGTCTGTTGACGATTTTTTTGAGTAAATCAGTCGCGGTGGAATCTGGCGTCCCTTAGGGTAGCGTACCTGGCCCGCTGCTGTTCGTTCTGTATACTAGTTACATGCTCTCTTCGCGAGAGAACACGATCATCAACTATGCTGACGATTCAACTTTGATAGAAGTGATACCTCCCCCCAGCATGCGTAACGTTGTCGCTCAGAATAGGGAGCTGTTGCGCATTAGTGCACGATGCCCGGCCTGGAGTGTTAAGCTGAATGCCACTATGACCAAGTCAATGATGTCAGGCGGCCTCGCACATATTTACCGCAGCATCCACATCTGAGGGTAGATGACTCTGCTTCAGGAGTCTAGCTCCTTGGAGATTCTCGGTGTCGTCTTTGATGAGAAGCTTACTTCTGAGCCGAATGTTAGGCGACTGAGGCGACTAGTGCCACGTGCTTCCAATAAGATTTTGCTCCTGCTTGGGATAATTTCTGTGTCTGGTAACAAAGAGTTAGTCCGCAGATGATTTTATGCTTTTTTGCTGCTTGTGTTGGAGTATGGCTAACCGGTCCGGGCTTCAGCTGCTGACAGTCACTTGCGTCTGCTAGACCGACTTGTTAGTTCAGCCAGCAAGCTGTGCGTTGAAAGTGATCTGGTGAATCTGTCCCATAGGAGAGTGGTGGCCGGACTCTGTATGTTGTATAAGAAGTGCAACAATGAGAGAAATCTTTTGTTGTATTCTTCTGTCCCTGCCCTCAAGGTCTTTAGGAGGATTACACATGCTGCAGCTGAAGCGCACTCTTTCACTTTGGAGAATATTAGCTGCCGAACTCGTCAGGTCAGTCGGTGCTTCTTTCCCTGGTCTGTTTCGGTGTAGAATTCATTGCCAGCACCGGCTTCCAGTCGTGTTGGCCTGCAGGCGTTTAAGTCAGCTGTTGATGGCTTTTTGTTGGATTTTCTTTAGCAACATTTTGGGCTTCTCAGTGCTGTATGGTGCTTCATTTGGGTTGTACTACTTGTCCGTGGTGGCCCGAGCCTGAACTTTTTAATAATAATAAGAATAATAATGAAACGTTCTCTGTTGCGTGAATCCAGCGTGAGCAGACAATCCATAATATCGCCCAATTTTTAGATTTGCACATTTAGAACAGTACTAGTGAATTTGGCCATAAAAATTGACGGCATAGAATTGCATCAGCACCATCCATAGTTTTGGTGATAATATTGCTGTATGGAGGAGGCATCGCATACACTTTAGATATCTACTGCCTGGCTTTCATTAAGAGACCTTAATGGTTCTTTGAAAGAGACCTTAATGATCGCTTGCGAAACAACGGTCAAAAACTGAAGCATAAAGCTCGAAGAACAACCTTAAGTCAGCAGTTCTTTCCCTATTTCATAGTCACCATTTGGAGTAGACTACCTTCCGATGTTGTTTCTGCGGAGTCGGTCAACTCGTTTAAAAATCGTCTTGACATACACTGAGAGAGATATCATCCTCAGCTAAGAACTCCTCCTCCACGAGTCGCAAGCACTTAACGACCAAAGCTTCCCAGGCCATTTTATGCTGACTTCTTCTAGCTTCCACTCCATCTATATATTTAAGCTCCGTATATCAGCGGCAATCGATCATGCTTGAGGGCATTCATGGCGGAGATTCTTCTCCCCCTCTGTTTTTTTATTTTATTTTATTATTATTATTCTTTTTGCTTTCTCTTTTTTCTCTTTCATCTTCCGTTTTTTCTCCTCTCGTTTCCCCAATCCTCTATATCCTACTAACTTAATGGCAATAGCTCAAAAAGGCCGGGGTGTTAATCCCGATGTCTCTTTGGGAATGGGCCTCTTGGTTCGTCTACTGCCGCCTATCCAATCTAATCTAAAATTATAAAGATGCCGTCAATTTTTGCTTGCGACAAATTTTAGATGATTACTGCAAAGAAACTGTTATTATTTGATAACTCCTAATAAGTCAAAAACAGATGTATATCTAGCTGATCGCAACCGCATCGAAGGCAATTATAAAAAATTTAAAACAGAGTAGAAGAAAATAAAACTTCTGCAGAAATGAAGAAGATTTTCTGGGCCCTCGATTGTGGGGCACCACACCTCAGAGAAGAAACAGCAGTATTCTACTGGGAGGGATCACTTGTATCACAACACGCCAAGACTCTGGCAACTATTTCAGGATCGCAAAGACTCTTCTTGCACGTATGTATCACCTGACAAGCACCGATTGAACAACCTGTCCCCTATACATTTGGGGATGCCCAATCAGAAAATTATGGGTCCTTTATCGGATTTTATCGGATACAACACTTCACTATTTACTCATAGGCAGCCGATAAACGCCTATGAATTTCCGATTGGGTGATAGCCGCTTCTCGTAATATGGACCTTGATTTCTACCCGCCGATCAACATTTATGTTTCATCACACGAGGATCTAACTATTGCCTATCTTATCGTTGCACATAAGTAGGCCACGATGTACATAAATCAATAAAACCTGCTGGTCTTTTGTATAATTTTTAATCGATTTTTCTGCGATGCGGGGTCCATGGTTGAGCAGTATCCTTATTTTGACAAGTGAACTGCACAATTATCAGATGAACAAGTTTCATCTGTTAGCCATCTAAATGTTTGGCCGTATCATCATACGCACAACTCTCTGTCCAGCTAAAAGGTCAGTAAACTGTTAACCGTCAAGCAAGTGTGTTCCGAAAGTATTTGTTAGGATAACTGTTCACATTTGGAGTGAATTAGAACTAAAATAGCCGTGCACTTTTCAGATGTTCAAATGGATACAGCACGTAACCGGACGACTAGCTCAGAGAAATTGTTTTCTTACTTTTTTTGTTATTTAAACACTTTCTTTACCACCCAGTTTTCAATATCTTCAAACACTGTTTCTACAATACTAATCCAATATCTCTGATCTGGCTGATGGGTCAACGTGGCTAGTACCACCATGGATTACTACCATCCATTTTAACTATATTTGATCCGAGGAACTATTAAAATTCCTCTACTGTGGTATCATTGTTACCGTCCATTTTACTTACATTCAATCTGAGTCACAAACAAAATTCCTCTGTTTTGCTAACTCACGGGACTATCAAAATTAGTATCACTGTTACCATCAATCTTCAATACTTTTCACCTGTGTCCACTAATAAAAGTCCTCTACTCTGACTACTGGCCCCTGACAGTTGAAAAAAAAAACATCCCGGCCTGTTGTCACCCAGTTTCAGTGAGCTTTAGTAAGCTCATGAGCCTAAGAGCCACATTTCCTATGACCGACTGCATTGGACGGCGAATATGCAAGGCAAAGCCCTGTATATTTTTGCCTGGTTTGACAACAATGGAAATGCAGCAAGTTTTGGAAGGAAACAAACCAGACAAAAGGTGCATTTGCAAGCGTTCCTTTCTACTCAGCTTTGCAAATAAAGAGCGAGATATTCTCGTGAATTTCAAAAAGCTTGCGGCGTTACTTACTATCTAAAACATACCCACAAGTCGAGTTCATAGGGATCCAAAAATATGAAGAGCTCTTTCAAAAGGAAACATTCGCCTCTCCAAAAAGCTAAATTTAAAAGAATGTGACAGCGATACCTCAGTATTGTCATAAACCGTTTAATTGAGTAGCTATTTGAGTTCATTCGGGAAGATTGAGGCATTCCGTGGCTTTTCGTAGCCGTCATAGGGCGTATCATAATTCCTAGAAATAGAAGTAAAATTTTCATTAACTTTATTCAGTACAAAGAACTACAGTCATTGTCATTAGTTCCAGAAGGTGCACGCAAATTAATTGCTCTTCTCATACTACAAAGGCAGCCAGAGGAGTAAATCGAAGCTTGCAAGAAAAGAACAACTTATATTTTTCTTCGTCTCATGCTGTAAAGGAGCCACTATGGCTGATTGCAGCGCACCAGAAGACAAGAACCAAACTATTCCTTCACATAATTATACTGTAAGGGAACCAGAGTAGTTAACTCAAGCTTGCGAGAACAAAAGAACTACAAATTTTCTCAAATCTAATACTAAAAGGGAGCCAGAAAAATGACTTCATGAAGCTTACTAAACGATAAAAAGCAAAAATTTTCTTTCATTTCATACTGTAAGGAGAGTCAGAATAAAACCGCCAGAAGTGAAATGGAAGAGGCGGCGAGTTTGGAGTCTGATATCTTCTCAAGTTAGATTGAATGGCTAATGTTCGAAGCTCTTTCATAATTGACTGGAAGAAAGGCGGTAATTCCATAGTTTTACAGCCTGAAATATCATAGAATAATGGCAGCTTTCTCTAGGCCTCCCGCCAGCCATTTGCCAGCTTACGAGACGACTCGACGAAAATTTTCCGCTTCTATCGAAACTGCAGACCTTCATTACAGAGGTTCTCTCCTTATTGCTATGGCCTTGTATTGATCAAAGAAGCTGCCTCCCTCTAACGTCTGTAACTTTCTGCAGCATTCGACGCTGGGGCCAAACTGCCTTCATCTTATTTTATGTAGAACATTGCAGGGCGAGTAGCGACGTCTCATTTTATGTAGAACTTGGTAGGGAGAATGATGAAGATATTTCCTGGACGTCTCATTATATGTAGAGCGTGGCAGGAGGAGTTGCAACTTCTCACTTTACGTACAACATGGCAGGAAGAATTAATAAGATATTTTCTGGACGTCTAATTTACGTACAACATGGCAAGGAGACTTGTGACGCCATTTGTCAGGAGGTTCATTTTATGTACAACATGACAAGGAGAAATGTGAAAGCATTTCCTAGCTAGACGACTCATTTTATGTAGAACATGCCGTTTGATATTGAAAAGACGTTTTCTAGACGACTTATTTCGTACAGATCATGGCAGGGAGAATAATTAGGTCGAAGATGTAGAGCACACGTACGCTCGTCTATAAAAAAAAAAAACAATACAGTGGGGAACTTGTATTTACACCTCTGTACTGTGTAGGCGGCTCCTAGCAAATATTCGTTATTGTAGCCAGGATTTTGCATAAACGTTGAAACATGAATTAGGAGCACAAAATATCTCTCATCTTAGAGTAGACAGGATACTAAACAGTTTAAGTGTTTAGCCTCACCAAAACATCGTCTTGCACCACTGCTGCAAGCTACGATCTTTCCAATCAAGCACTTACAAGGCTGAGCAGTAAAATTGACCAAGCCGAGATATAACTCCCTATCTTATTACTAGACGGGTTACACGACATATGCAAATCAATATGCCAATTGTGGGATTTGTATTTAATACGAAGACTGCTATGCTGATGTGCCAGCCTCTTATCTACGACAGGTTGTAAACTGTCGCCCCCGGTACATCTGCGTATCTGCAACGTGCAGTAATTGGAGTTAATGCTGCAGACTGTAGTTGAAAATTGACAAAACATTTGCTTGATTGGAAATTTCATTTATACGTTTGGAACAGCCGGTATCATAGTTACACCTTCCTATGATAACCTCTCTAAATTTCATAAGATTTTAAGAACTAAATTTAACAACTTTGATCCTCCCACCTGATGAGCTGGAGAACAGCGAAACGCGCGTCGTGGGTATCAAAATTTCTTCAATTGCTTCTAATCGATCTACATCTATGCCATTTCAAGAGAAAATCAATAAATAGTAAATACACAGGGATCTATATGACAGTGGCTTGAGTAATGGCTAAGAGCTTTTCATTGCAAATGGTTAACAGACATCAAATATAATGCAGAATATGACTGATAGAATAATATCGAAGGTATTTCCTTGTGTTATGTTATGTACAGCAAGGTTGGGTAATTTACAGTAATTTACAGGTTGGGTAATTTATTCATGTTTCAGAGATCTTCTAAAGATACTATCTTATTCAAGAACTAGATATCTTTGTGGAGTATACAACTCTTTAAGATTGCAGCACTCTTTGTTTATACACAATATTAATACCAGAGCTACATATATTTTCAGAGCATAGTATGAATAAAAGTTTTACGTAATAATTCTTAGGCCTTTTAATTGAGCCATAATGCTGCGTACTGACCGTTCATTTCTTAGCGTAACAGATCAAGGTTCCCTAGACTCGCTGTCTAGGTGGCATTGGACAGACTAGTAGATTAGATTAGATTAGATAGGCGGCAGTAGACGAACCAACAGGCCCATTCTCAAAGAGACACCGAAACTCTCGCCCCGGCCTTCTAAGAGCTATTGCCATTAAGTGAGTAGGATATAAACGACTGGGGGAAAGAGAAGAAGAAAAAAAAGAAGAGTAGGGAGAAGAGTCTCAGCAAAAGAGACGATCACGAATACATGAAATTATGATCAATAGCCGCTGATATGCGGAGTTAAAGATGTCAGACCGTGTAGGTGGAGCGGAAGAGAGAAGAAAACGGACTTAGGAAGCCCCTGAGGCTTTAGCCGTTAAGAGTGTGCGACTGCTGGAGGAGGAATCCTTAGAGACACCCTGATATTTACATGGTATACATTATAACATAGCTAGATATATAACGGAAAACCTGAGCTATTGAGTGTTATCGTCGTTTTTTAGTGAAGCAAAACAGGGGCCTGAAAACACTTTAAGCTTGCGCTTACTTTGCTTTGGAGACGAAAGGGAGACTAAACTTTCGTTTCTTCCTCGAAGAGCAAAAACAGAGGTCCCTGGACCAATACCTGAACTTCAGAAGACTCTCGAAGTTTGGAGTCGTTCGTCTTTGAGTAACTTCGTAGTTTTGTAGTAGGTATTGATTTTAGATTCAAAATTTCTGAGTAAATGACATTGAAAATAATAATAATCTATAGATTATTACTTTGTCAGACTGGCTGCAGCCCGATAGGTTCCCCCTGCCTACATTACGACAAGGTTGAAGGCTTTTGGCAATAACAGCACTGTGGTGGATTGCTGAAAATGAATTATACAGAAATCTCTTGATTGCTTAATTCTTAAATCTGCCACAGAATAATTTACTGTGCATATATGTCATCAGGCTATACCGATTTATCTGAACTGAAAATAATCACTCCCATGACTGTAACTTGATAGGAATTTTTTTTGTTGGGGCCTGCAAAGTTTTTAGACATGTTTGGAGGACTAGACGGTTTGGTTGGAGCACATGTGAGCCCAGATTCAACTAAGGTAAAGCAGTAATAGAAAAATCAGTCTCTAATTAATATAGTTTCTCTACATAAACCCTATCCATCGTCATTAAGGTGCACCTGCTCTCAATGGTCTGCTTTGGCGTTGACATACGCGGCCAAAACCTCGATATTTTGTTGCACGCATTTTGTTGCCAAACCTCAACTCTGTCACAGCGCTTTCCTTCTGGCGTGCCCGGCCAATTTTTTAGCTTCTTTGGAACAATCAAAGTGTGGCAAGTGAGGGGCTCCGCCATCAAACGTGAGGAGTGCCAAAAAACGGTGGTATTTCCGTCCCGTTTTTTCTTCATTAAAAGTTCCATTGCAGGAAACCAGCTGTGAGTGACGGGCAGCAAGGTAAGCCTCACGGAATCAATATTCGTGATCAGCACAAAATTAACTACTTTACTGACTCTTCTCGGTTGGTACGTCATTGATGTTTAGTACTTAATGTATTGGATATTGAAAACAATGCAGGTAATTTATAAATCAGCATATTACTGTTATTACCACGAATGTTACAGAAGTTTAGGTGAACTAATTATGTAACAGCGTTATTCCTACAAGTGGCACAAGACTGGACCTTCTACAGTTGTGCCCTTCGCCTTCGATAAAGGCGAAGCGTTTTGTAAGTGTACACACAACTAAATTTTTGTTGATCTTCAAAAATAAAAAATAAAAAAAATCCGTTTAGAAAAATTTGTCAGTCTTGCGTACTTATTCAGTTAAATGCATGTTTGCTGACTCTCACAACGTTCTTTACCGGAAACGAAACATTGATATTTTGAAAAGCGGTGAAATAATTGAAAGGGCAAATGTTTATAATAAATAATAATAATTTGATAAAAATTTAACAGGTTCACATTTGGACTTACTGTGGCTTAGTTAAAAAAGTATCATCATACTATATTATGGGCTTAAAAAGTAACATTAAAAACCCCTGAAAAGATATATGATAACAAAACCAACCTGCTCCTATAGGCAGATAAAAATCACATTTAAACACAACAACTAGAGGTCATTCTCACCACGCTAATCATCCTCCACATCCAGAATCCTTATCTAGCCCTGCTTGAGCGCCGAACTCTGATAGCCACCCCCCTGGAGCAACGAGTAAAACAGTATTTCCACTCTCACATGCAGGCTATTGGTATATTTATCGGAAAGACTATTTGGGAATTCAACATCATACTAGACATGAACATCATTAGCTCCTGTGTCTTTGGGGACACCCACCAAGGTATCCGCAAAATATGACAGGCAACACGCAACTTGTTGATGGTCTGCTTCGTAGGTATAAATAGACCAGAGAGACGTCGGATAAATACCTATGATTTTTTGTAGGTTGGAATGGCGCTGCGTAGCATTCCCAGTGTAGCATACACCAGCTACCATTGACAGGCTTTATATCTCAGGTTTGTAAATTAAGGGGTTAACGGAAATCCTGCTAAAGCTTTTGTAAGCTATACAGTGTAGGTGAAGTTTGTGGTATTAGAAGTGGGTTGAGTTATATTTGCACATTCAAAGTACATAGTGCCAAATTTCTTTCTTAAGGGCCCCGTTTTCAAGAATATATTATTTTCTAAGAGTGTGACTCCTTGCTTATAATTTCAGTATCTACTATAGACACTACAGATTCTATTTGTTACAGATACCCTCAAGTGTTTAAGTACGCGACCAGAAACTACTGTCATCTTGCCCTACTTCCGAAAAGCATAATACGCCTCTGCATTTACCGTAAGATAGCGCTAAGCATCATCAAAGTCAAAACCATAGGAGCGAAAATATGTCTTTAATTACAACGACCAATATAGGTCTCTTTCATAAATTTACTAATCAGTGAAAATATGTCTTTAGTTACAACATAAGGTTGTACTCGGTATCATCAACGTTCAGTTTGATTAAATTGAAACTATGCCTCTTGTTACAATGCAAGGTACTGTTCGTATCATCAAGCTTCTACTCATAGATGTCAAAATATGTCAATAAAGTTACATATACCGCAAAGGTAGAATTCACTATAACCAAGGTTTTATTTATAGACACAAAATTATGCATGTATAGTTATATACTTCTCAGACTAGCGTTGATTATCATCATTTGTAGCGTTTTCTAGTAAAATTTGGGATTTATTTTTTGCCTTTAGTGTAATGTTTTGGTTGTTTTTAAAACCAAGAAAATTCGCATGGGAATCCACCGGCAGCAGCAGTTTTTTGCGGGCCTTGTTCTGTCTTATTAGGGGCTAATTGGCTCTGTAAAGCAGCTCCTCAGGGCCTCTGCCGCCTCCAGCTTACGCCTTTATTTTAGGCTTTTGTAGTCCCCAACTTCCGCTCCAAAACACGGAATATATCAACAAGTTAATGACAGGGGCTGTGCGAAATGCTATTTAATATTTAAATGCGATGCTTCAATACCAATTGCTGTGTTGAATACCAGTTACTAAATGAGAATGGTGCTTTTAATATATCAAAAACTGAATTATATACAGATTTTTTAAATGTGTATAGTGATTGAAATTGTATTTTTTACGTTCATAGAAAAAGAACATAATAACACGTGCGCATTACAACTTTGAAAACTTATCAAGCTTGGCAACGTTAACGAAAAATTCAAATTGGCTCTGAAACTATAATTTCTTTTGTATCAAAACCAAAATCTGGGTATTTGTTTCTTTTGACACTAATAAAGCTACTCTAATTTTTTGTTGATTTTTTCATAACTTTTCGAGTTATGTTGCTGACAAACATTAGTCAAACATACAAGTAAACCACCTGATCACCTAAATTTGAACATATATATCTTTTAACATTTCTAACAATTGCTGTAAATTTCATAAAGATCTGTTCATAACTTCTTGAGTTATTTTGCTAACAACTAAAAATCAAGCACAGAGACAAAAAAACGAATAACCACATCATCATAAAAATTTGGTCATTTACTCTTTGTAATATACATAACAACTCATGTATATTTTATAAAAATCCGTCCATAACTTTTTGAGCTGTGATTCTAAGAAAAAACAGGTAGACAAACAAATGGTTGAACGGATCTTCACCAAAAGATAATCATCCGTTACTCTTAACACGCTTAAAAATCCCTGCAAATTTCGTAAAGGTCCGTCCATAACTTTCTGAGTTATCTTGGTGTCGGGCAAACAAAGACAAACTCATCGAAAACATAACTTTCTTGGAGGAAGCAATATACACTTTAAGTACCAAACATTTTGCTACCTGATACTTTATCATTGTAGTCATATACTTTGTCTATAAGTCATATCATAGACTAAATTTTTGATAGTCCGCTTTTCGCAAACGGCTTCAAAGGTAAATCAGTACGTTTTAGTAAAATATTTTACAATTAACAGAGCGTCCTCAAAAAAATAAAAAAGAAACTGCTCATAGCAATGCAAGGGAATAATTTATTATGAAAAACGTATTTCCATCAACATAAGACAGTGGTGGAGATGCCCTTCATTATGATCATATTTAGGTTAGTTATTGTGTCTTAAGATTCACTGAGTGTCGTCCACCTATATTTATATTGATATATTTGTATTTATGGTGAAATCTGTATTTCTTGCATCATCACGAACAGCATACAACTTGCTTGTCTGTTATTTTAGTTAGAAAATATTTTGTTGAAGTTTCATGGCTCAGCCGTTGGACTAATTATTGTTGACTGTAAAGGCGTCTTTTTGTGGCCACGCTTGCAATCAGAATCACCGTAATAATGATCATCGTGATCACTGAAAAGCACAAGAACGGTCAACGCTTTGGTAAACAAACCAGAGACGCCATGTCAATTTTCGAAAAATATAGTTTCAGTGTATTTTTAAGGAAAATGGTAGATATTGGATTTATTATGAGCTTTTATTTATTTTGAAGCCAATGCATAACTAAACTGGCAGTATTTAAAGAATTTTGAACATACACAGGCATAAAACTAAAGAAACTACAATTTTGGAAGTCAATATTACAAACAATAAGCATAACATCATTCAATTTATCACTAAATATAAGAAAACATTGCAAATTTGCCTTTCAAATTGGAATTTTTACTTGTCCAACGACTGGAATCACTCTTTGATCACGCATGATCAGCCTGCGGAGGAAATCACGCTGCGATCAATTCTCACCACTGATCACGGTTGATTGCTATCAGAATCACATCAAAATGCCGTCACAAAACGTGTGAATCATGCGCGATCAGGGGGAATCAACCCCGCGGTGGTCACAAAATGACGCCTTAAGTTGGCCGTCAGATATCGTGCAATATATTACCCAACTTATTAGAAAAGGAGAGCTTTTTCTTGCAAGAGTCTTTAGTCGTATACTAAAAAAACCCGTAATATTCTAGTCATAATAACTAACTCTTACATAATTTGCGTACAACATAAAAATATGTATATTGGATCGGTCAGTGGAAATGTGGTCAAATTTTTGAAAAAAAAACTAAAAAAAGGCAAGAATTACGCTGATGTTTAAAGACCTCATGTGCACTGAAAAAGTTAAAGAGGCAAACATGTAGAAAGGCTACATTTCGCTATTTTCATGCCCCACTCGCAACAGCCATGATAAGAGAAGGGGACGTGGGCAGTGTGGTCATAAGTTGATGCAACCAGCATTGCTTTTACCATTTTCATCTGCCTGTCCCTGGCAATCTCCATTACCGCAATCAAAAGTAATTTAGCCGCAATTTTCCCAAACATTCTCTTGCGTCAGTAGCGGCGTAAGTCTGATACTGAAAGAGCAATATATTTCTCTTTGATCTCACCGCTCTTCTTGATCCAAGAGGTGCGTTTGTTATTAAGATAAGGTAGTGTGTGTATCAGGTAGTGATCAAACGGTGTTTGTTTTAGCATATCATGACAATATTAAGCAGCAAATATTGATTTCGTTTAAAGTTCTCTCATTGTACAAGCACTAAGATACATCAATTTTTTCTTATTTAGAAGACAATTACGGCTTTGGCTGCGTTTAACCTCTACAGAAGATGTATGGCATTTTATGTATGGTTAACCTCTACAGAAGATATATGGCCTTTTGTGAAAGCATGTAAGTATTGTTATATGTAGCAGTGGGCTTTTCTGGCTTCTAGTCTTGTCCATATGAGTGACGTGTATACTGCCAGTTGAATCTCGTCCGACCATCGTCAAAGTAGAAGCGTTTTAGCATATTTTATACATGATTTACACCCTCATAGTTTCCCGCACATAATACCTACAGTACTATACATAGTCAAATAGTTTAATTACATTGGTGCAACTCATTATAAACCCGACCAATAAAACTACTGACGTGAGTTATAAAAACTCAAGCAACATACGCTTCGTTTTTTTCTGGCCTCCACCCCTCGGAGCTCCACTCGGTTACTTTATGAGCTCACGCTCAGCCCGCGCGGCATTCAACGTAAATACTTTCCATGTATGTCTTGGATACCGAATTTCCCATTGTAATCGCGTTGACGTGCGAATTGAACATGCGCTCATAAGTTGAATGTGCGGTATGTTGAACTGCACGATAAGGATGTGCTAGAAGCAAGCTTTAGAGGGTTAATATAACCGTAACCTATGAATAAGTTGCTGATGTAAGCAACAGGGTCTCGAGCAAAAATCACACTTTTATAACTTACGACGATATAATAATGAAGAAGCAGGTTCACAGTTAAGCTGATGCGACGTTCACATGTTGTACCAATAATATAATAAGAACCAAAGCTCGCGTTAAGTTGTTTAAATGATTGTTTATTATTATTTGCTTATAAGTCCATTTTCTGTCACGGTTGATTAAAAGCAGCAGGCAAATATTAGGATAGGTTAGAGTAGCCATCCTGCCACGCTCTGTAGGAAACCGTTTGGTCAAAGTTAGACTAGGTTGCCAACTATGAAATCCAAGCACTGAAAACAAATACAGTTTCACTCTGCACTCTCTCGGATCATGATTTTTCAATTCTTCTCGAACATCAGAAGTATATATTGGCTCAGAATGCACGATGCTCAATTAAGTAGACGGTGAACGGAACAAAGGACAAGGAATTCATTAGAGTAGGTATGTAATGTAGCACTACGAAAAGAAAGGAAAAACACGAGGTTTTTCACGACAGTAATAGTTTTGCTTCATTTGACGAAGCAGCTTTTCGCTGAAGCAATATGCTTTTAATTGAAGCAATATCATGGAGTATCTGTGATAAGAAGCTGCATTTTTTATTATCAACTAGAGCACTCTGAGAGCGCATACCTCCGCCAAACAAGGCAACGGTTACGAAAAATTCAGATTAGTTCTGAGACTATGATTTTCTTTGTATCAGCACCAAAATCTAATCATTGAGTTATTGTGCTAACAAGCATGTAATAAGAAACAGTGACAAACTAACGAACGAACGAACAAACAAAGAAATCATTACAAAAATTTGGCCATTTACTCATCGTGATATATCTAACAACTCATGTAAATTTCATAAAAATCCATCAGTAACTTTTTGAGTTATGGCATTAAGAAAAATGAGGCTGACAAACCAGCAAAAGGATGAACGGATCTTCGCCAAAAGTTCTGTTCCTTCTAATGTACCTAACAATCAATGTAAATTTCGTCAAAATCCGTAAATAACTTTTCGAGTTATCTTGGTGACAGTTAGACAGGCAGGGAGACAAACAAACCGACAAACAAACCCGCCAAAAACATAATTTCTTTGGCGGAGGTAATATATATAATACTGGCCTGCCTGCTAAAAAAGTAAATTTCCAGCGTGTCCCCCAAGGTAATGAAGGATTGTGCAGCTCAGGACAATTGAACCTGAAACTCATGTCTTGTGACATATTGCTCTGCAATCTTCATAAGTAAATTTGCAGCGAACGTATGATCAACGAAGAAGTATCATCACAAATTCTTGACCATCATTCTTGACGGCAGAGTGCACTACGTAGTTTTCATAAATATAGCGAAAACTGTTATCTTACAACTGCTGGAGCTCGAACTTCAGTAGGCAAGAGTCATAGCTTTGCCAATGCTGAAGACATAATTAATTCCCTGCTTTACTGGAGCTTTGATTTCTACCTTCAATATTTATAAATTAGCAACTCTTAGATTTACAAATCATGAGCTATGTATCGCTTTTACAGAAGGTGTCTTGTTCCTTTTTTACTACCTCTTTGCACGTATGCATTGAATCAGACAACAATTACCGCTTAGCCACAAGAATTTACGCATGATGCATGAAGGATTGTCTGTACCTAACATATCCACGTTGTTGAAACATTTTAACAAATAATACGCACGGATCGCTTGTACCAAAGAAATCTTTTCCCCTCTGCACCTGCCTGCAGCATATAGCCTACTCAAGCAGGCGGGAATCATAACATGGTTGTCATTAATGCTAGTTGTAGACCACATAAATGCCATAGCCAAACTCGCCGTCTTATTCACTTAACTCACTCCGGCAGCTCTCCTTGCCTCAGACCCATTGACTCGGCTTCTCATTACACGGCGTCTGCCCTCGCTTTCCAGTCAGGGAATCGAAGGCGTATGGTAGCCAAGATACAGCAGATGTCTGTCATTGTGGCTGCTTCATGTTTGCTTTGCTGGCGTAGGTGTCAAAGAGATGGATGTAACGTGCTGCATGGAGAGGAAGTTCTTGCAGTCATGGGCTCTACATGATTCTTTATGTTCAATGATCTATAGTTTTATGTCGTGGAGTTAGTATCGCCCGTATAGTTAGTGTCACAACATAGATTGCAATGTACAGTGAAGGGTAGCTTATAGTAAGCAGGGCGAGAGCTGTCGTTAGAACACTGATGTCACATTGAGTTGAAGTTGTGATGCAAGTCTTACCAAAGGTAGAGTTTCAGGTATTATCTTACTTTAACTTACACATGATTTTCATAATTTTTATTGTGTTTACTATCTAAATTGGGTCAATTTAAGACAATTTACACGAACAACGTTTTCGTCGCAAATTCTTAGTTTTCGAGATATTTGCCTTTCAAATTCCCATTGTTTTCCTATGGGAGAAAACTACACAGTAAAAATAACATCGGTATGCTAGGTTGTCTTCAGTAATTTAATAAAGTCAATTGGAGGGAAATTACGGGAATTATACTTTTTGTCGCAAACTCCTATATATCGAGCTATAGTGCACTTTCTGTAACACATGCCACAAGCCAAGAAACTGTGTGAAAATGTTTACCGTCAGACAGTTTACTCTATTTTTACTGCTCTGAGGTTGCCAAGAAACGGTGTGAAAATGTTTATTGTCAGTTTACTCCGCAGATGCCGTTACTCAACTTTCACACATATTATTATATTTGCCTGAATTAGCCTATATCTCACAATTTTTACAAGCGTGTCATTTCATTGGAAACAACGCTCTTCTTCTATTAGCGTGTGGCATCGGGACATTACGTGTTCCGGAAGTGCACAATACGTGTTCCTGGAGTTGCGTTATAGCTTGGTAAGAACGCATTTGCGACGGAGGTATTATTTTAAAGTTCACTTTCGGTTAGGTTAAGTTAGGTTAGGTTGGGTTAGGTTCTGTTATGTTTCTGTTGGATCGTTACCAAGCCTGTAATGACACCGCCTATTTTCTTCAATAGGAAAACATTGGGAAATTCAAAGTCAAATGTCTCGAAAACTAAGGATTTGCGACAAAAACGTTATTCATGTAAATTGTGTTAAATTGACCCAATTTAGATATACTGAAAAAAATAAAAATCATGAAATTAGTGTGTAGGCTAAGTGAAAGTAAAATTTTACAGAGTTTCAGTGGTACAATATCACCCGTACATGCTGAACGTTATGATAACGTCACTCTTCCGCCAGGATCGCAAAACAGAACTACTGGGTTGAATTTAATGTGCTAATATTTATTACAAAATAGTCTGCCCAATTGGGCTGCACCTACCATCCGAAATAAACCTATTTTGCTTGTTATGCTCGAGTCCTCAACTTATATGTTTTTAGGCTTCATCGTAACTCATTAGCTGAAGTTCCCCCTCATCTTTGTTACTACTGCTTTTCATCGAATTAAATGAGCCATATTGGGAGCTTCTCTAAGATTGATGGAGGACCTCCAATTATTGTTTTTCTGTTATAACAGAGAATTCCACTGCAATGAACTCTCTCGGAAAAAAGCTTGTATGGTCAATTCTTCGCTGCAGGATCCCTAATGGAGATTTATCTCTCTCCCTTAGGAACTGTCTCCCATCTTTCTAGAAGCCCATCCTGAAAGCTAGGGAAACCTTGAAATGGCTGGAAGAAAAAAAATTCTTTCAACATTGCAGAACTCTTTTCCAAACACGACCAGTGAGTACTGCCGCCGTTTGGTAAAACTAGAAATCGGAATTTCGCATTGCTTTCCCCAAAATAAACCAACGCTCTCCTAAATTCGGCTTGACCCTGCCGTGCCTGCCGGCCTAATTCGCTGACAGCAAATTCGATCAGCCGGGAACGGTTAGAGGAACGTGAAGTGTACGGCGGATTTCCAGCGCCGGGGCTGCCTCCAGGTGCCATCGTGTTCAAACTTTCTAGCGTGGAGCTTCCATTGACCGTCCTGGTATTTTTAAGTTTGGAGCCCCATGCGTGTTCAGCTGAACTTTAAAATATAGCTTCGAAAATTTCCTGGTTAGGGATCCCAACAAGACTTGAGTCGTTATCGAGGTAGGTAAAGAGATTTTTGGCGATGGTTTTTCAGTGATATTTTTCGTTGATCATTCCCTTTGCCACCGGATCGTGTTCTTGGTATAAATTGTGGTGATAGTAGTAGTAGTAATAGTAGTAAATATCGTCGAAAATAGCCACTTTCTCGTGCATTTTAAATATCATGAGCGGATTTTTACAATAATGCGAAAGCGCATGAAAAAACAATAATCCGCATCCGCTAAATGAACCCTGGCGAGCTTCGGTAATTGCGGAGCTAGTCTCCTCTGTTCGTTCTGTTGCAGGTGGAGCGATAATACCCTCGACGGTGATGCGCAGCAACGGAACAAGTAAACAAGTTGCAGGTGTGATGCAGTGGAATGAGCGATTTATACCTGTGATGAAGAGAATTTTGTGATAAATAACAAGAATCTCTAGACTGGAGGCTAAATGGGCTAGACCTCAAAGCCTCCCAGAAATTGAAAGCAACAACACCAGCTCTGCTCGAGAGGTAAGTTTTTGATATGCGAATTTCTGTTCATAGCACGAGGTGATATCTGTTAGGGCCTGTCCACGCGTTGGTTTTTTGATTTTGAACACGTGTACTGATCAACTCATCCAAATGTTTTGATGCTTCTTGGTCAACATAACTTTGTGTAAGCCAGAAAAGTTACTAAAATGGTTACTGTCAAATCAGTTTCCTCTGTTGCAAGTGTAACTAGGCAAGTTACGGATATCTCTTCAAATTTGGAATGAAATAAAACTTAGGAAACCGCGCAGTTTTCTGCTCTCTACTATACGGCGCAGTAACACATTGGGATGAGTGGATACATTGAAGAGACTAACGTGTGGATCGGCCATAAACAAAACACCCTTTAGACTAAATGTATTTCTTGAGCAAAACTGCTTCAGGTTAGGCAATGTGCTGCCAAAGATTCTGTTACCTAAATGACAGAATTGAGCGGTTTAAATAAAGATTGGTAAATTTTTACTTTCACTTACACGTTTTTTTTTTGCGTTTTTGTTGCTTTCAGTAGGTAAATTGAGTCAATTTAAGACAATTTATACGAATGAGGTTTTCGTCGCAAATACTCAGTTTTTGAGATATTTGACTTTGAAGTTCCCATTGTTTTCCTATGGGAGAAAATAGCCGATATCATCACAGGCTTGCTAACGACCTAAAAGGAACCTAACCTTGCCTAACCTAACCTTGCCTAACCTAACCTTGCCTAACCTAACCTTGCCTAACCTAACC
>LQNS02278161.1:8451293-8464977 GCA_001587735.2 Parhyale hawaiensis
CTAACCTTACCGAACCTAACCATACCTAACCTAATCTTACCTAACCTAATCTTACCTAACTTAACCTAATCTTACCTAACCTAACCTTGCCTAACCTAACCTTGCCTAACCTAACTTTGCCTAACCTAACCTTGCCTAACCTAACGTGGCCTAGCTTAACCTTGTCTAACCTAACCTTGCCCAACCTAACGTGGCCTAGCCTAACCTTGTCTAACCTAACCTTGCCTAACCTAACCTTGCCTAACCTAACCTTGCCTAACCTAACCTTGCCTAACCTAACCTAACCTAACCTTGCCTAACCTAACCTTGCCTAACTTAACCCATACTCACCATTGACTAAACGCGCCTTTACCCGAAAATTTCTTATGCAAGGAGACAAACCTAACCTAACCTTGCCTAACCTAGCCTAACCTAACCTAACCTTACCTAACCTTACCGAACCTAACCATACCTAACCTAACCTTGCCTAACCAAATCTAACCTTACCTAACCTAACCTTGCCTAACCTAACCTTACCTTGCCTAACCTAACCTTACCTTGCCTAACCTAACCTTACCTTGCCTAACCTAACCTTACCTTGCCTAACCTAACCTTACCTTGCCTAACCTTACCTTGCCTAACCTAACCTTACCTTGCCTAACCTTACCTAACCTAATCTTACCTAACTTAACCTTACCTAACTTAACCTTACCTAACTTAACCTTACCTAACCTAACCTAATCTTACCTAATCTTACCTAACCTAATCTCACCTAACCTAACCTAATCTTACCTAACCTAATCTTACCTATCCTAATCTTACCTAACCCAACCCTAATTTTGCTTGTATGGGATAGCTCGGTATCTTCGCAAAAACTAAACATTTGCGACATTATTTGGCGCAATATTTTCACCCATCAGGGAGGCTGGGAATTATCCTGGTACAGCAACTAGCTCCAAATGCTAACAAATTCAGGTTTCGGCGCTGAAAACCTCTTTACATGGTTGAGCATTCAACGGCCTTTCAGAGATCTTAGTAAGTTGTTCTGCATTCATGAGCCATCAAGCATGCCCTCCAGTGAAGCTTTGTCTTCCGCCGACGGAGTCCGTCAAGTTTCATATGACGTCCATTCCCTAATAGGCTTACGGCAGCTGCTAATGGAGGAATTAGAGACAAGGAAGATTTACTCGATTCCTACCTCCAGACTCTCCGAGTCCCTTGCTTTGTTGGTCTTGTACATTACACGGAATACGAGAAGCCTGAAGAAATAAGCTATAGCAAGAAATTGATCGTAACATTAAGAACACATTGTGCATGCAGAAAATGGCCATATGAGGTAGCTACATGTGTTTTAGGAAAAGCTCCACGTGTCAGTCAGTGCCACAGGATACGTTGTACAGCATGTGCCTATCCATGCATGTAATGTCCGCATTATATCCTTTGAAAGCCGGAGTATCTGAGCTCATTGGCAGACGGTCAGCATTTGCAAAGAAATAGATTTTCCAGCTCTGCGTAGAGAGCCATATTCTGCGGAATAATTCAAAGATAATGGGATGTAAATATATGAAAGTTGCATTTGGTAGGCTACACACAATCGAATAAAGTTATTTATAATTATTCAAAATTCTGCTTGAGAGACACTGGCTACCGTGATTCTTGGCATTCACGGGCTAATCGTCGTAGATGTGCTGCGGACTTCCTGCAGGAACCTCATTGTTAGGTTAGTTAAGGACCTATGCTGCTGGGGGCTGGTGTATCTCACCGTATGCCCTAGGTTTCTGTATTTTTTAGGATGTGCCGGAGGCTCTTGTACCGGTGCGCTTAGCTAGGTTGCCCTTGTAGTTGCTCAATGCATTGTACCCCATTTGGGCTACTGTCAGATCCCGCTCGTTTTCTTTGCCTCCAATTCTTAGTTAGGCCTGCTGCTTTCTCTACGTTCCCATACTCCTGCTGATCGCATTGTCCTCTCCTCTTACTCTTTACTTGTTTATTAGTTAAGTTTGCCCAAATTACACTGAGGGTCATCGCGCCACCAGGGGACCCCCTTAGATTACCTTTGCCATAGAGGTCATGAAGAATATATGGCCTGGTTTTGTATATAGGTACCTTTGCCTTAGCTTGGGACGTTTATCCTTGAAGCCCACTGTGGTAGGCTTGCTTCAACTGATGATGCTTCGTCGTACTCTGCCACTTCTTTCCGACTTGCTGTTCCCATGTACCACTAGTGGTTTACGGGTTGGCACCCCATTGAAATGAATGGGACGGAATTTGCTACTGTCACTCAACAACGTAAGTTAGGAACCACTATTACAAACGGGTTGACTTCTTCTCACTTCAGCTCCATCTATATATTTAAGCTCCGCATATCAGCGGCTATCGATCATGCTTGCGGGCATTCATGACCATCGCTGTGGCGTAGATTCTTCTCCCCCTTCTTTTTTATTTTTCCCTTCTTTTTTCTCTTTCGTCTTCCATTTTTTCTCCTTTCGTTTCTCCAATCCTCTACATCCTACTAACATAATGGCAATAGTTCATAGAGGGCAGGGGTGTAAGTCCCGGTGTCTCTTTGGTCGTTGAACCTTCCGCTAAATGCACCATACCGTAGTTCTTAGCGACCCGTCGTCGGCTGCAGCTGAACATATTCCTCTGGGGCCAGTTTGCCTATTTCTACCACACGAACCAGTGCGTGTGGGATTCCTAGTAGAGGGTACAGTCAAAGTTTACTTTACCTTTCTACGGGTCATCTTGCCTTCTTACCCGCTTTGCTTCTCTCCACTTTTATTATACTCTCACTATTTATTATTTATTTGTCCTTGTTCTTCTCCTCTCACGACCCTCGTTCATGGGCTCCTCATTTCTACCTGCATATTTATTTCTCCTTTTTTTTCTCTTTGATCGCCACTGTACTGAGAAATCAGGCTTGAACTCTACAATATTCTGACAGTAGTTGTTCTTCTTCTGTCCTGACGTTGCTCGGACGATTTTGATGGGGCTCAAAGTACTGCCTTGACCTAATACAGATCCTTAAGTTCCCTCTTTTGAAACGTTGCGAAGGGTCGTTAGAGAATTGAACTGGACAGCAAGGACCGATGCGCGTGGGTTTCCCAGCAGTGTGTGCAGTCAAGTTGACTTTGCCTTTACTTATAATTTGACTTTTTGAGCTAGCCGCTAGCCTTCTGCTCCTCAGAGATGTCAGTTAATGATTTCATCAGAGTAAAAAAATGATTACAGTTGTGTTGTAAGAGCGTTTGTCGTAAAATGAGATATAAACGCTTATGAGTAACGCATCTATGTTATGATACTGGCATATTGTCAGTATAGCAGCGGAATTAATGGATTTTATGACTGTAGCTTATTAACGGTGGTAGGCTACTGCAGCTGCTCTACTGCATATCTCATCAAAGAAAGTCACCCCATCCATATATTGTAAGATTTTGAGCGTTTCTGTACCAGTAAACGTCTACTAAAAAGTAGCGTTCTAGAGTAATAATATATCTTACATCACTTTGATGATACTTCGGACGAGGTCCAGGTGGCATTATGCACGCCTATAGGCCGTGACCAGCGGGATGGCTAACAGCGAGTTATCCCCTCAATTTACGTAGCCGCTTACAGCAGCTTTATCTGGCACTTACAGTAAGTATGCGTCTAGCAATTTTTCAGTTTATGATGCTGATCTACTTTTTTATCCATACTGTTAAGTCTGTAATTCACCTTCAGATTGTGATCGTAGCCGCAGATTGGCACCCGATTGGTCCAGTTCTACCCGGGCTGCCCGCCATATATCCTCTACGACTGCGACTGTGAGCTACAAGGGATACCTCGTGCATGAAGTAAGTGATTGGATGATATAAAGTTAATAGTTGTGGCGAAGTACTGCAGAAGTGCTAAAAACGTAGAGAGTCGTATTGTCTCTGTTTGAAGATGACCAGTTCTACAGGCTGTGTCTCCTACATGCGTAAAACATTTCCTTTGGGTAACACCGTGTGAAATCGTGAAGTTGTACAGTTGAATTTGCGATCAATAAAGTTTTACTTTGCATTTTTCCTGGTCAGCCAATGGGGCGTTGACTCTGCTAGAATTCACGGCAGACGGCGCTGCGGAGTCTCTCGTTCAGTTGGTTATTTGGTTTCAGCGGCCTCACTTGCAGGAGTTTTCTATGTTTACAAAGTCTGTTTAAGGAGTTCTACTGTGCAGTACGCCGTCAATTCAAAAGAATACTGACTGTTCTTCAGTTTACTAACCCTTACCTTATGTGTTTGTAAGGTAACCTTGTGCAGGCATGTGTAACTTTGCACCGTTCAATATGATGCTCTGCTACTAATTTTTTGCCGTTTAACTCATTCACTAACAGAGTGAAATATGCTAACTGTTCGTTTGAGTTTGCTTCGAGGCCATCCGGTGTTTATTCGTAAGAGCCTGCAGCCCTTGCCAGACTTAATATTTCAGGCAATTAACGTAAAAATAGCTTACGAAAAACAACAAAAAAAAATGATATAAATGAGACCGTGAAATAAGGGAGAGGAGGCTGTTGTCAGAAAGTTGAACTCGGAAATTTCCTAATGTAAAGAACATAACCGTACGACTTAATTAAGCTTGTCAGGCTATCAGCATTGACGTGTTACCAGGAAGCTATGACCTGTGCAGATATATGTAACAATCGCTGCCCCAGAGTGACTTACGTTACATCCAGGAAGTAAGAATAATGTTATATTAACTCTCTAGTAACACCAGTGACGCAATCACACCCCGGAAGGCTCAGACGACGATCAGGAACCGCTTATAGCAAGCGCATTTCGAGTTACAACCAGCGTTTGGTAACGTAACTGGATTGTCATACCTTGATTACCTTTATGATACTTCGGACGAGGTCCAGGTGGCGTTATGCAAGCAACCCATCTTGCGTAGAGGTGATGCTGCAGTCCGTGACCAGCGGGATGGCTAACAGCGAGTTATCCCCGCAGTTCACGTAGCCGCTTACAACAGGATTATCTGGCACTTTCAGTAAGTATGCGTCCAGTAAGTTTTTAAATTTTACACTCTCTGTACCTGTGACATTTCGGATGTGACGTGGCATTTTGTTGAATAATCTCGCCTCCCGAACCGCGAAACTATTAGAATACTTTGTGGATATTGCGTCACCACCAGTTTTGATCGGAATTCGCACGTCACAAGTGCGACCAATACGGTCTGAGTGTCTGGCCTGGATTCGTCCACTGACGTTGACAGTAATGCCTTCTGGAATTTTCCAGACATATATGATCGTAAAGCGCTCGAATCTCCTTTGAATGGAGTACATTTGAAGTTGAGCAAGTCTTTCGTGATAGCTTAAATCAAATCTTGCATGCCCCAGAGTTTGGCAGTAAACGATCGCTGGATAGCCTCAAGGCGCTCTGAGCCTTTCCGTTTGCTTGGCATCCAAAGAGGTGAACAGTATTTAATTCTCGTTAGTATTAGTTGTTTCCATAAGGTGACCATTGTGTCTGCCTCTCGTGAAGAGAAAGTTCGAAGCACCCATCCGCTCCACTTCTTGCCTATGTTAACAACTCGAGCCACGTGATCTTCAAAAGTGGCATTATCTTGTATTCTCATCCCAAGATCTCTTAAAATTTGTTTTCTCTCGATTTCGCCCCCATCTCTCGTCTTGTAGAACGTAGATTCAGTAAGGGAGAGGTTTATTCCGGGCCGTAATAGTTTAAATTTTGATTCGTTGAAGGTCATGTTGTTAACCGATGTCCAGTGAAAGATGTTGGTCAGATCTAGTTGCACATTCCGTACGTCTGCCGTTTATTGTACCGCTGCTAATATCCGTGTGTCATCAGCGACCGATGAGGGAACGGCAAACTTGCATTGGTGCCCCATATCATTTATCATGATGAGGAAGAGTATTGGACCAAGCACGGTGCCTTGTGGGACTCCACTGAGTACCGGCTGTCGTTTGGACACTTTATTATTTATAATTACACTTTGGGTTTGGTTTTTCAAGAAAGCTTCGATCCATCTTAGACGTTTTCCACGGATGCCCAAGTTGAAGAGTTTGAGTAACAATATTTCATGATCTACTTTATCGAAGACTTTGGCAAAATCTAAATACTTGCCTTGTCATTGCAACACATCCCAGAAATCTGTCGGTTCGCAATAGAGTTTATCATGGCCGTTGCCACCCCTCCCCCTTCCTTCACACAAAGGCCCTTTAAAACTTTACAAGGTTGCAAACTTGTGTCCGGACGCTGTTCAGATTATCGTAGCCATAAAGAAATTCGCGGCGGCGGCGAGTTGCCGTAAAATTATTCATAGCTTCTCAACTTGCACAAATTTCTTTGTCGTAAAACAAAATTCTAAACTGCCTTTCGGTGCGACATGCCCTGTTATTATCATGTTGTTTGCCTGATGACATGTTACCTTGATATTTTTTTTAGAGAAATTAGCCTCATTTCACATTCGACAAAGTTAAAAATAATAGGAATGCAAGTCTTACCTGGAGTAAATTATCGTCTGTTTTGTCCAAAAGCAAAGACGTCAAGCGTTGTATACTTATTCAACATAGCGTAAAACCAAAGCAGATTTGAAAAACATTGATAATGTGGGAACTACAGTGTATATAAAAAAATAGCTTTTTATTTTTCAACTACAAGTTACGCAATCGCTACATGCAAAAAATTGCTTGATACCATTATATAGTTATCGTAAAAATTTTTTGAAGCTTGTGTCGATACAAACTACAATGACTTTCCAGCTATTTCATTTCTTATATTATGTAGAACAACATATGGCCCCAGACTCAGTTCACCTACGAACTTAGTTGTCTTTCCTGTCTAATGCCATATAATTCGGGAACTATTACAGCTATACCTTAGGGTTGGATACTGTGATCTCTTCTTTCCTGAGAAATTTAAATGATAGTGACCTTATGGCAATAGCTCATAGAGGGCTGGGGCGTAAGTCACGGTGGGTCTCTGGCAATGGGTCTGTTGGTCTGTCTACAGCAGACCAACTAATCTAATTACTTTTTTCTTCTTTTGCTTTTCTATCCCGGTTTGCTATTCGAATGTGCAATGATCGTGGGTATACACTGGATCTTCGTTGTCCTTTATTATATTACATGCTCTCTCAACCTCAGACAACTTGAAATGATTCAACGTATTTCATATGAAGTATTTCAAACAGCGTGTAGCTATTTCTGCGAGAATGGGACGTTTTATTTGATTGTTATAAGGCTAAAATATCTATCAGAGTCGAAAAAGTCCTAGCCTAGAATCTAGGCTTATCTGCTGGCTATAAATCAAATATCAGGATATTTCTGGCAAACCTTGCTGTAGGGAAACTAGGATTTAATTTTCTATTTAATTGAGAAATATAAATCGTTTAGACGCCATACGTTCCAACTTCCGAAAGCGTATAGTGTACCACGTGCGACATGTATCAAATAGTATTGCTTCGGGAAAAACAAGGCAATAATGGGTGGTAATAACTGATGCAGTCTCAGATATCAACTGCATCTCAACAGGTCACTTAATTGCGGGACGTGGAGAAGAATTTTTAGAAAACAATACACTAACCTCGGGTTAGTACGCTGAAAGGGTGGTACACAGGCAGATCTTTATTACTGCAATTGGTATGCAACAGACATCCGACCGACATTATTATTGCATCAATTCGTTTGTTTTTTCTAATTTTCGTGATGAATTCTAGTGAAATATTTGAAGGTCATCCGTGGTGTAGTATTCTGCAGGTATCGTATTCGCACTGACTGAAGACAATGGCAGATGTTCTAAAACAGGTAATTCATTGGCAGCGCTCGCTGTATTATGTTTGTGTTAAACAAACCGCAGTCTTCACAAATGCATATACCTACCGGCAATTTTGGCAACTATAATGCCAAGTATTGCTCTGACACGTGCTGCGTACCATATTCTCGGATGAGGCAGTAACTTTGAGAATATATATGTATATATATGTAGATATTACATAGGCATATGCCAGAGCTGGGACTACCGAATGAAATTCGGTATTTTGGTAGTACCAGCGGTAGTTTCATCTATCGAAATACCGAATCTTTACCGAACCTTCTACCGATACCGAATGGATCTACCGAATGACTCTTCGGTAGATCTGAATTTCCCAGGTAGCAAACTTTGTTATATTAATATTAGAATAATGTTATAATGACATTATTAATATTATTATAATATTATTATAATATTAATATAACAAAGTTTGCTACCTGGGTTCCCGCTCCCACAGAAGAAGCTTCTTAGTCCTGTATGACCCACCGACCTTCCTGGAAGACATTAGGAAAATCCCATTGATTTTTGTTCAGTTGAGCATTTTCACTCTGTACTGCACTTCTTTGAAGAGAAGAAACGTTGCGCTGTGAGAATTCGGCGTAGTGTGTCATAATGCTTCGCTCACTCAACTGTCACGTCCTTCTGAGCTTAGTGGACCGTAAACTGCCAGTGGATGATGTAGTTAAAGGCATGAAATATGTTTTCTACGGGCCCTAGAATGTACTGGAAGGCTTTTAAAGGCGTTTTCTTAAATACATATATATTAGGAGTTTTTTAAGATCTACAAGCCAGATGGGCATGTTTTCTCTGTTTTATAAGCAGCTTGCTGGCGTTCTTGCCTCTAAGCTAGCAGTGATCTCCGGCGCCTGATACAGTTAGGATATTTTACCCGTTGTTGGCGTACTGGGAATGTTCCTCCCATTCCCAAGGATCCAGTGTCGCCCTATGTCGCCAAGTTCCGGCCCATTACGCTGACGCCCATTTGTCAAAAGTGTTCGAGAAATTTGTTGCTTATAAGCTTGGTCGTTTTGCTGAGGTCATGGGTTTGGGTTGTTGTGACACCTTGTGCTACACCACTTACAGTCTGCCCTGGATTGTCGGTCCGACGCACGCCTTGTACAGCTGGACTTTAGCACGGCGTTTGACAGGGTCAACCACAGGGTTCTATTATACAAGCTTGAATCGTTTGGTGTAGGTGGTAGGGTTCTGTCAGTCATTCGTTATTTTATTTCTCAGCGAATGCAAAGTGTGTCTGTTGACGATGTTTTGAGCGCCTCAGTCACGGTGGAGTCTGGCATCCCTCAGGGTAACGTGCTTGGCCCGCTGTTGTTCGTTCTGTATACTAGTGACATGTTCTCTTCACTGGAAAACACAATGAGCAACTATGCCGACGATTCCCCTTTGATATCAGGGATAGCTGCTTCCCACATGCGTAATGCTGTCGCCCAGCCTCTGAATAGGGATTTGTACGCATTAGTGCATGTTGCTTGGCTTGGAGTATGAATACCAGTAATACCAAGTCGATGATTATTATCAGTCGGTCTCGGACACTTGTACCGCAGCATCCACATCTGCAGATAAATGACACTTTGCTTCAGGAGTTTAGCTCCTTGGAGATTCTTGGTGTTGGCTTTGATGAGAAACTTACTTTTGAGCTGCATATTAGGCGACTAGTGCTACGTGCCTTCAGTAAGATTGGGTTCCTGCGTAAAATGAATTCTGTGTTTGGTGACAGTGAGGTTTTCCGTAGATGCTCTTATGCATGTTTGCTGCCTGTGTTAGAGTATTGTTCACCGGTCTGTTCTTTAGCTGCTGACAGTCACTTGCGTCTGGTGGACCGACTGGTTAGTTCAGCCAGTAGGTTGTGCGCAGATAATGAACTGGTGCACCTGTCTCACAGGAGAGGGGTGGCCAAACAGTTTGTTTTATAAGGTGTACAATAATGAGAGGCATTGGTTGTATTCTTCTGCCCCGGCCCACTCTTCCACGTTAGAAAATGTTAGGTGCCGCACCAATCAGTTCAGGCGGTGCTCCGTAGACTGGTCTGTCAGGGTTTGGAACTCATCGCCGGCATCGGCTTTCGGTCGTGTTGGTCTGCAGGCTTTTAAGGACGTGTTTTATTGGGACGTAAAAGTCGATCTAAACCAAGCCCAGTTGACTTAACTTGTCCGGAGCTGTCGACCCGAACTTTATAGCTTCGTCGTTTTGAATCGTGTTGCAGGTGTTAAAAGCGACCCGCTTATGTTGAACCGACTGAAATCTCTATTATACGAAGTAATATTGAGTTTTTTAGACGCCTGACAGGTGATCAATTTTGAGTCAACGAATGAAACTTGAATAAACGGGACGAAGCCGGGACACCTGTCTGCAGTTTCTGGCAAGTTAAGTCAAGTAGGTTTGGCTTAGATCGACTTTCAGGTCCCAATCCAACACGCCCTTAGTCAGCTGTAAATCGTATTTGTAGGATTTCCTTTATCAGCGTTTCGGTCTTCCCGGTGTTGCATGTGCTTCATTTGGTTTATGCTTCCTATCCGTGGAGGCCCTTGCGCGAAGTTTTATTAATAAAACCGTACCAAAATACCGAACCGAATGACCCGTTTTCATCTACCAAATCCCGATACCGGTGGTACAAGAAAAAAAAAAAAAAGGAAAAAAAATCCCAGCTCTGGTGTATGTATTTCAGTATGAAATTTTTAATTATTCCTACATGTTTAACATCAATTTTTTATCAGCAATTTGTTAATATTTTCCTACTTTCATTAAACTTTGAAAATTGTACTACCACAACTTTCACCAGTTGCGTATTATACCTACAACGTAATGAAATAATATTTTCTTGCTGCAGAGCTATCTATATAGATCCGCTGCAGCTCTCGCAGTGACCCAGTCTTACGTGCTGTTTATTACGGGAATCCTGTTGACGCCATTGCGGTTTCTGAGAATTTCTGTGATTAGGAAAGTTTGGATGACGTCTGAACGAGTTTATTCATGACGCAGCTATTACCGATCATGCACGGTAATGAGCAGGAAGCAGAAGACGTAACGGGAGGACTCACGTCAAACCTGCATCGAAAAGTGACGTCATCAATTTGACGGCCCGCAAGAGCTATGCCGTCACATCGACGAGCAGCCTACGAGCCGTTTGTATAATAAGTTAATAACGGCAAAAAAGTTGTCTGTTGTAAACTTTAGGCACTTAAATACATGAAGAGAATAGTTCATAACTGCAAAATCAGTGCTATTTAATAATTCATGTTGGCGCTCAGGGGTATATTCTGGCGGGCCCTATCCCTGCCACAGAATAACGTCGTCAAAAGTCGTACGTGGCCACCCGACTTCAAGGTGGATGAGGCTTCTCAATTTTAAGCGTCGTAGGTCAAGTTAATTAGCTTTAGTCAGAGAGTTTGTTTCCGAGCAGAACGATATCACAGAGGAAAGAGCAAGGGACATATAGTATGCCGATAGAAACGGGGAACCCATGCACAAAGGTGTTCCCGCACGGGATCAACGTGCATGGTAACAGCAAGAACAGAAGAGGAAAGAAGAGAAAGAACAGAATTAAGCATGAGCAAGAAGGAGTATGAAATACGGAGGGAAGCGAAGTGGGCACTAAAGACAGACGTTCCGAAGGCCTAGCCAAGAGCTAAGGTAACCTACACGAGCACACTTTGGTCGCGACGCTCCGTAACCTAGAATGGGCAAACCTAAACTAACCTAACCCTATGACCCATCCTACGCCCCCTGAGGGAGTGTCGTAGGTCAAAGAAGGTGCATTAGGTTTAAACCAAAATAGTTTATAGTAGAGAATAGCGTAAGTTCATTGTACTTAGAAAAGAGAAAACAGCAGATAACCGCATAGTTTCCACGAGTTCCGCTAGTGTATTTCTATTTTTCCTGTCACGCTGTCTGGGAATAAGCTTGGAAGAAATGTGACTTTCAAGGATAATGCATCAGTATCTATGATTCGGGGTTACATTCAGGCATTCCAGAGACCTGAGCTCGCTCGCATGATCATGTTCGTACATGTTCAAAGGTGATCCTGGAATTTGAAGATGCAACTTCACTGCGCCCGGCATTTTTTCAGGCAAAGTGTTGAATTTTCATTTCAGAAGCCACCTGAAGAGAAAAAGACACGGAAGATAGCTGGGATTTTCCTGAAGTAATAATTTTTTCTGTTATTACTTTAAATGGCGATTCGGATCACTAGCGATCATAAATTTTGAAAAAAAAAAAAATTATTACAGAACATTGAAATTTTTGTAATAAAATTTGTATGATCGAGTCAACAAGAGTTTTGGAGTCAGCTAATTACTTGATGCTGTGATTCAGGAAAAAATGTAACTTTTGTTTGCTAGGCAGTTGCTGATGTCTTTAGGCTGCAGGCTTGTTCATGGAATGTTGTATTATAAACGCTACAACTTCTACGGGAGCATAGCATGGTCTATAGGGCTAGGTTCGTTAGGTTTGCTCATTCTATTTTATGGAAAGCACAGACACAAGGGGATTGTGTTGGTTACCCACGGTAGCAGTAGGCCTGCGTGCTGAAGTCACGCGCCAGACGCGAGTGGAGTTAGGTTCGATGCCAAGCCAGACACGCGAGCTCTTTGCAACGCTGGCTGATCTGACTCAGCGGAAATAAGCATTCACAGCGGCCGTGGGGCACTTGTCTTCCTCAGAAATGGGGAGTGTAGGGGGCGCAGATCGTTGAACCTTCCGTCAATGACGCTCTAGTTCTTAGTGACCGGTGGTCGACTGCAGCCGTACTTACGCCTCTGAGACCAGTTGGCCTATATCTGCAGCACAAACAAGTGTGTGTGGGTCTCCCAGTTGAGGGTGCGGTCAGGTTGACTTTAACCTCTTACCTTAGCCATTAGGTAGGCCTTCTTTTCACTTTCATATGCCTACTGATGCTATTTTATTCTGCTCTTCCGCGGTGAAAATTGGGAAATCATAATAATTACTCTGTTCTTCCTTTTCTTTCCCGACTTGCTGTCCCATGCGCGTTGATCCTGTATGGGAACACCCTTGAACATGGATTCCACATTTTATCTTGGCATCCTATATGTCTCTTCCTTTTCCTCTCTTTAAACAGCTTAGTACTGATTTATGAATGCTTAAACTGCCTTATATATTATATAACTATTTTTGGCTATAATTTAGCATAAACAGCCCAAATCTTGACGCCATTACTCTGGGAACACGCTTGTATAATCGTGCATGCAGCAGTCCCCTCAGCGGGCATAAGATGGGCCATAGGCCATAGGGTTAGGTTAGGTTAGTTTAGTTTAGTTAAGTTAAGTTCGTCCATCCTATGTTATGGGAAGCAACGCGTAGGTAGGTAGGTAGCAACGTAGGTTATCTTAGCCGTTTGATAGGCCGGCCTTCGGTACGTCTGTCGTTCGTGCCCAGTTTGCTTCGTTTTGATTTCATACTCCTACTCATCTTGCTTTCTACTGATCTTCCTCTTCTTTCCCGACTTGCTGTTTCCTTGCGCGTGGATCCTGCGTAGGAACGCCTTCGTGCATGGGTTCCTTTTTTTCTGTCGACATACTATACCTACCTGCTGTATGTCCCTTGTTCTTTCCTCTGTGACATCGTCTTCGTGCCGAAACGGAGGCTTTAGCCTCGGACTATAACTCGTACAAGCAGCATAACTTTTTCTTAGGAACCTTGTGATTTTTATTGTTTTAGATTTTTTGGATGTTTTTACTAATTTTTGAGACCCGCTGGGGCCTAATTAAGAACTGAAAGTACCAGCTGCCACTGTGGCAAATATTGGATAAAACGAAAAACATAAGATAAACAACAACTGTTGCCCTACTCATGCTTACCTTTATAGCTTGAATAAGACGGGTTTTAGATTTATTGAGCGGGCGATATTCGAAAATGTTACCATTTTTGCACTTTCACTTTGTTTA
>LQNS02278161.1:8521360-8551952 GCA_001587735.2 Parhyale hawaiensis
ATTTATTTTTGGCCAAGCTTTCGGCAGGGCGGAGATCTACAAAAACTGCGGAACTATCAAGGTATGATCTGTATTTAGGATGAATTATCTGAATTTTTGTATATAATTATGAATTCAAGCTACAGACAATCGGTACCAAGCCATAGGAAAAAAGCTTTTTTTTTTCGTTGACACCAAAAACCCGGGTCGCTTGTTATAAAAAAAAACTGTGTTTTTAGTTATTTTTATATTTTGTTATTTTTCTTTCCGCGACCAAAATTCGGCTGCTCTGAGTTCATGTACAATTTGAGCAGATGATCAATGGAACAAAGGGCAAAACATTTTTTCAAGCTACAGTAAAACTGCGAAGATGGACGAAAATGTCGGAGTTTCATTGCAGCAATTTTTTCCCAGATTTGTTTTCTTTTTTTGACAAAGCAGCTTTTCGCCTGGACGAAAAGTGTTGATTTGCATGATATCAGGGCGTATCTATGATACGTAGCCGATATTTATATTGTGAGTGATTCTTGACTGCCTGCTAAAAAAAATTAGTTTTTATGTATGTCATCAAATGAAAGCAAGTGTTGCTTTGCTTTCTGAGACTGAAGCAGGAAACGCTCATCTCTACTCTTCCTTGCAGTTGGTTGATGTAGCGTAGAGCAATTAGCAAATTAGCTACATAAGTGCGATTAATGAAAAAGTATTATCAGAATTCTTCCCCTTTATTTTTGACAGCTGGGTTCATTAGTTTCTGGATGTATATAATTTCAGATTTTTCAATTATTATATAGTGGTGATAGCTAATTGTCTCTGAGTCATTTTTATTTCCTCGACAACTGTACTAGCTTACACAAAATAGAAAAATGGGATTTTTTCGTTCTGTAATTATTTTTAAGATATGCCCTTTTTGTTGTAAAAATGTTTAGCAAAGAAATCTTTTCTTGACGTTTCTTCACACCTTAAACATTGCACTGTTTTGGCGTTATTTTTGCCTGTGCGAAAGGTTTGGAATTCAGGAAATGGCTGACGATGTGGAATGAAAAACTCTTTGTTTACAAGGAACACGACCTTCAAAAAACGTCCAATTAAGCTTCGCTACATGCTGAATAAAAACAAAACTTGCATATTTCTTGTCCACTTTGAGGAGAAGAGCGAGCTACATGCAAATGCTGTGTTATTTTTCTGAAATTAAAAAACGCATACTTTCGCTCCCGACTCAAAATGGTGTGGCGAAAATACTTGACTCTTAAACGGAGATAGCGTGAACTCCGGTTGTACATAGAGAGACGATAGTTAGGGTTATAATCCCGGGAGTTTGTGGTGAATCCTGGGTATTCTTAGTAATTTTTTTAAATACTGCTGGAATTCGTGCCGACTCTTCAACTGCTAACATGATAGCTTTTGAAGTACAATTAACAAGTCATGACGAGAGGAGGTGAGGTCAAAAGGTTACTTTTTATCAAAAAATCGTCAACGGTCGCTTTTTTGTTAGTCGAAAATTTCCTGTATTCATTGAACTATGCGCTAGATTTGAGTATGTAGATTAGCGTATTTTAGCTCAAACATTATCATATTTTGCTCTACATCTTATTGTCTCACGTAAGTTATTGCACAACAGCTACAGAGATATTTTTTCTTAACTTCAAAGTTATTGTTCCAGTTGGCAGTTGTTAAAAAAATACCTTGTGCTTCCAAACAGAGTGGCTCAGTATCGGTGTACCAACTGTGGTACAGTTGAGATATGAACATGGTGATGGTACTTAATTATACACATTATAAGTTTTGCAATAGCGCTCTTACTGGGTAACTTCATGATCGGCAATCGCTATGCAGTATATTATTTACTATGACAATTCGTTGATCTTCAGATGCAGTACAGGTGGTGTTATGGACGCCACTCGATGCGTATAATAGGAATATGTAATATAAGGGATAGGCTCTGCGACCATCGGCAGAGCCAGCTCCATTGTGCTCGTAACCTTTGGTAGTTGAACATTGAAATACATGCATAACAAAGTCAATTGAGTAGGAGAAAAATATTTATTCTTTCTCGTACAGGTAGAATATTCTACTGCTCTGGGATGTAAGTCATTTGGTATGGTAAAATATGCATTTGTAGAAAGTTAATTATGTGCTTCAAATCTATCTACTGTATATAATAATTTTGCTTTTCTCTCCATTACTTAGTTTGTATGACCGTGATGCTTTCTTCAGAATTAGATACAGTTGGTGAACACTAGGGCATCTTTGAGGTATCCTTGACATGACCTGGGACGGGATCAGTCACGTTAAAGGGAGCCACGTTGAAATTTAAGCTGATGCTGCTGTCCCAGGTGTAAAGTAGAAAATTCACTGCTTCATGGAACATGAATTGTTAGGTATATCACGAAGAGTAAATGACGAAATTTTTATGATGATCTGTTTGTATGTTTGTGCGCCTCAGTATGTTATTTTATGTTTTTTATTAAAATGATGCAACTTAAAAAGTATTGAACAAACTTTCATGAAATTTATTGATTTTGTTTATAATATTGAAGGACATAAATGAACAAAATTTTTTTGATGATTGGCACGTCTGTTTGTGTATTTGATTAATGTTTGTCAGCAACATAACTCAAAAAGTTAAGGACGGATCTTCAAGAAAATTACAGGGGTAGTTATTCCTGTCAAAAGCCACAAATGCCCGATTTTGGTGGTGATGACGAGGAAAAAATAATTTCAAAACTAATTGTAACTTTTCGTTAATGTTGCTTGCTTGACGGAGGTATGCACTCTCAGAGTGCTCGTTACTAACTAAAGCTTTTACTCAGAACGAAAGCAGCACGACATGTATCTTCTAGCACGCAGCACTTCCAGCCTCAGCATTGTTGGCGCCTGTTATTTAATGCCTGTTTCATGTTAATAATTCAATAACACAAGCAAAACGCTGAGAGATAAATCATCAATTATATTTAAATTAAATTTTGTGTATAGTTATGAAAGCGCTTAATATAGACTACTGTTAGATATCTCTCCGTTATTAGCGAGCGCTAGAACGAACACTGAAGTACTGAACAGTGCCTGTCAGTCATAGATCTTACTGCCGCGGGCCGCCATGAGTGTTCCATGTTAATAATACATAACCTATAGTAAATGTAATCTATTGTTACGTCGATAATGCAGAAGTACTATAGGGAGCATGATATTCCTGCATTCACGCACATGTGTCAGTAGACAAGAGTTTCCTTTGTACATTGAGTAATAACGACTTTCAAAATTTCCAGAAATCTCTGGAATTCCCGCGAATTTTTTTTTAATCCCAGGATTTTGGAATCTCCATTTATAGTACCGGGATTGCAAACCCAAACCATACCGCGTGCTGTTTTTCATGTTTTCCTAGCCCTCGATTATCTCTTTTTTTATCCCCAAGTCTGACTTTATTTTCTCGGAAACGGTTCCAAAGGAAATAACCAAATCAGATAAATGCCAGTGCGTTCATATATAGAAATTGTAGGTTAAATGCTGGTCGAACACTCTGCACAACACACAAAGCTTAGGTAGACGGACAACTCGTGCAGTGCAGCACTTCATCAGCGTACACTAGGCGCGTTGCAATCACAACCCCTTTGTAGCATGTGCTAACATGAGAGTCACCCGCTGCACAAAAATCGTGTTGCAGTCACAACCCGAAAATCGTGTCGCAGTCACAACACGAAAATCGTGTAGCAGTCACGACCCAAAAATCGTGTCGCAGTCACAACCCGAAAATCATGTTGAAGTCACAACCCGTAAATCGTGTAGCAGTCGCGACCCGAAAGTCGTGTCGCAGTCACAACCCGAAAATCGTGTTGAAGTCACAACCCAATCCAATCGTGTCGCAGTCACGACCCGAAAATCGTGTCGCAGTCACTACCCAAAAATCGTGTTGCAGTCACAACCCAAAAATCGTGTTGCAGTCACAACCCGAAAATCGTGTCGCAGTCACAACCCGAAAATCGTGTTGCAGTCTTAACCCGAATAGCACCAGCTGTTTTCAGTTACCGCTAACAGAAAACTCATTTCAAATTACGGTTAGCGTTTTCCAGGCTTCGGTAGCTGCAATATGTCTCTGACAACGAGGACAGTGTACCTCGGCTGCTGTAGCGCTCCTGGATATCGCTAGCAAGGTTGAAGGTGTTAAAGTGTATTTTCAAAAGCGATCTAAGGTGAATAGCTTTTGTTTTGGATTTTTTTTCTCGTGAGAGGGCAAATGTTAAGTATTGTTTTCGTTTGAGATAAGTAAACGGCTAATATACGATCGTTCTCAACGTTACCGGAAATCGCTGTAATTTCTTGTAGGAAAGTCACGAGGTTAAATCATTGCCCAATTACCCTTAGAATTGTACAGCTTTGCGAACAGTTTACATTAAGAATGAACGTTACTTATGTAAGCGCTTCTCACTTTAGCAATAAATATTTTATGCCAATTATACCATCGTCGCAGAGTTGGTGGGGTCTGCTTTCTCTATAAAATATTCTATTACCCTAATAATCCACTGGCAGTTTTTCTTCCGGAGCCATTTGCTCGGGTAGGATGTACTCGGCGTACTAGTGCTCTTCATGAATCTGTCCTGGAACCGGTACGATGCCGGAAAAGCCAATGTTCTCGTTCGTTTTTTCCATCATATGTAGATGCTTGGAATGGTCTTCATGGCTCTACCTCTGTTGACAGCTCTAAGAAATTTGTTAACAGAATTATTCTGTGATCTCTAATCTTCTCTTTATTTTCCGCTTGTTGGGCTGCTTGCGTGGGGGTTGATAACCTTATGCAGTTTCTCGAACAAATGCGACTCGGAGTGCAACTGATAGAAACATTTAAATAATGGAATGGTATCAACGACGTGCTACAACGGGACTTTTTAACTGGGACGTTAATGATCGCCAGCGAAACAACGGCCACAGATATGAACACAAAGATCAAAGAATTACCCTCAGCCAGCAGTTTTCTCTTTTCATAGTGAACATTTGATATAGACTCCCCTCCGAAGTTGTTGGTGCAGACACAGTGAATACATTTAAAATTCGTGTAGACAAACACTGGGAGCAATACCCTCCACAGCTACGAAGTCCTCGAGGAGTCACAGACTCTTCATGACCAATGCTTCAGAGGCTACCGTAATTCATTCATGCCCCACTAGCATGACATCTCCGTGCTCCGTGGATCTGCAGCAAATAATTGTGCTTGCAGGATCAACTCCTAGCCATATTTATTCTCGTCTTCTTCTTGTCTTCCTCAGGTGTTAGAATGATTCTAGAATAAAGGCAATAGCTAATAGAGGGCTGGAGCGTATTTCCCCGCTGCTCACTGGAAATGGGTGTGGGTCCATCTATCGCCGCTATCTACTGTAAACTAATCTACTATTCCAAAGCGAGTTGGAACTCAATACGCCCATAATGTGTCATATTACATGCTACCATGCTTACGAATATTCTGATCTTGTCGTAATTTCAAGCATGCCCCTTAGAAGTCTTGTTATATACTACCTTGTTTTTTAATATTCTTTGGCATGTAAGGAACTATGTCTCCTCATACATCACGTTACATTACGCTATGCTTCCTAATATCGTACAGCACATCGAAACACCATGACCCCTACTAACTATGCAACGTTACATCATGTTCCTAATATCGTCAGAGAGAAGCAGATTCCTGTCAGAGAACACGTCGGACCACTTCGGCTATTAACACAGTGAGCGGCAGAGTCTCGCAGCAGGCAATATGACGTTGTTGGATCTACAGCAACACATTCTATCAATTTGCCTGTAAATACTGTCCGCCGATGCCCCCTATTGACTCCAAACACTGAGCTTCAAAGGACTTACTGAGAGCGGAGCTCCCGGTAGAAATCACTCAATAAATATTTCATGTGAAAGCTTCCGATTGATCTGCCAATATATATATATTAATTTGAAGTGTTTCTTTTTTCTATCGTCGCTCTAGCTACAGAAGTTTGTCCAAGTTTTAAGATACGCATGGCTATTAGGACTGTTTGAGTAACTATTTAACATCAATATCTATGCATATGAAATGTTTATTTTAACAATTGCTGGTGCAACATCTGTTTTTATAGAAAGCTTTCAATATGAATAAAACAGAGACTGATCTGCGAGTAGTAAGCACATGTCTGTGAATTGTATTTTGTATTTTTAATTAAATATAAGTAGCCCTCAAGGGTATATTTATTCTGGGGTATATTCTTTCCCGGCCACAATATATTTGGGCCTCACAAACCCAAGGGTCCTTAGTGCCTTCTCCGTATAGGATGTTGCAATTTGCCGCAGTTCCTGCTGACGATGTTAGTTTTGTAAAGTTAGGTAGGCTCTAAATACTTCCCCTCCAGTTTCGGGAGGTGGGCTACCGATCGAGGTGGCTGACCTATTCCCGCTGGGCTTCTACCTTCTTGTACTTCGTTTCCTTCCCCTGTGCGGCGTAGCTGAATGAAAGCGTTCAGCTGCACCCGGGGGTTGGAGATGCTCAACTTGCGCCATCTTCCTGTCAGTAGCGCACTGACCACTCTGAGACCTCCCGGCAGAAAAACCGCGACAAAAATCATTGACAAATGAAAGCACTCCCTAGTTGGCGCACGAGCCTGTGGTTAAACACAGGAATAGTTCAGCGCGATATAGGCAGTGTGGCACTGAAGCGCTAGTAATAACTTCTACTACTACTACTAATTATAAGTAATTAAAGGATGCAGTTTTTATGAATCGTTGCAGGCGCTGGAAATAGTTGTGTGAAAAGTTTTCATTTGTACAAGAATTATAAATTGCACAATTTAATATTACGTGTAAAATCTTATACCAGTATTAAAGATTATTCTGCCAATGAAGATATTTTTCTTTTCGTCACTTGTACGATAGAAAATTGATTACCAGTTATTCAGATGTAATAGACAACATTAACTGTGTAAGTCCAGTAAATATTACGTGTGACTCGCTACGTATTATTAAGCAATTTTTCTATCAATCTTTATACGATGGTTTCTTGGTGCTTTCTCCAGCAGTGCATAAACAATCTTAGAATACTTGATACGTTTTATGGCACTATTGGTGGCTCCGGCCTTAGGACAAACTTGCCGATGAATCAACTAATCTTACTACAGATGCGCTCTCTTTTGGCCTTGCTCGGTCTCTTTTCACACGGAAGGCATTTGAGTTGGACTACAGATGCGCTCTCTTTTGGCCTTGCTCGGTCTCTTTTCACACGGAAGGCATTTGAGTTGGTAAAATGTGGTGTCGAGTTCCAAACCTCATTCATGGTGCTCCTCAGGGGCAGAGAATGGGCAATAGGCAAAGGTTCACCTATCGTATGATATGGGGAGTAGAGCTCTCAGGGAGATTGTTTAGGTTGCCTTAACCTTTAGCTAGGCCTTCGGAACATCTGTCTTTCATGCCCACTTTGCTTCTTTCTATTTTATACTCCGACTACTCATGGTTTGTTCTGTTCTTCCTCTTCTTTCTCGACTTGCTGTTTCCATTCGCGTTGATTCTGTGTGGCAACACCCTCGTGCATGGGTTCTACGTAACTATCGTCATACTATTTGTCCCTTCTTTCTTTTTCTGTGATATCACCTTTGTTATGGGAACGAAGGGTTAACTACTCAAATAAAAGTATTTCCTATTCATACCGTGGAAACTGTCACTATGGAGGCCTTTCTTGGTGACATCATTACACGCGTTACGATGCATTATTATCACCCGCGAACGAAGTGAGAGAAGTGACAATGTTTTCGTTGAAGATTTAAGTATATAAATTTGTATATATAACTAGATTGGAATTTAAGTGTAACGGAATTTAACAAAAATCGCCCGTAAGTGTCATTAGCTGAGGTTACGTGTAACGTTGAACTGTACACCTAACGACGACTAACTCCACGGGGCTCTTCTCGTTATACGTTTCCCAACAGATAAACGCGCAAGGCTTTCCTTATTCCACCACCACCACACCCTACTAGAGAGCCCCTTCAAATGAGCTGTCGCTCATAAGGTTAGGTGAGGCCAGGACTGGTTCTGCTAGCGTCTCGAAGTGTTTTTGCTGCATTTATGTGGGTTTTCGGTGTTTTTACTGATTTTTAGTTTTATTGGTTTACTTAGCGTCAATCTTTGATAGTTAGCAGAACCAGTCCTTGCCTTTACCTAACCTAGATGAGAAAACCGCATTAGACGTTAGCTCAACCAGTCCTGGCCTTCACCTAACCTAGATGAGAACGAGCTCATTGGCCTGTAGGCTATTATACTTAATAGCTTTTTATACCTTACAATTACACCTAATGTAAAAAAAATACACTTAACGAAGCGCATTGCACAAAAACCCCTCGTTCGCTATGCATATATATATATATATATATTTGTCTATCTACCCAAAAAACAGGTAGAAGGAGTTGAGCAATTTTCATAATTTTTTGCAGAGAGTTTGGTGGGTTGACCTAGATGTGACCCATACCAAAAATTGGCCTAGCTGGACATAAAAAATCACGGCGTTGAATTTGCCTCCACCGCGGCAGATTGTTGTACTCCACGAGGCGTTCTATTTTTCCTATGTTATTATTAAAGATCTAATCTCTGGGGTTGGGGTTGTGCCCTAACCTTGTTCATCAAAAATGACTGCGTTAAATGTGCCCCCTACCTCGGGTGATAGATAGTCTTACGCCACGAGACGTTCTAGTTGGTCATGTTTTTGGCCTGTTAAAAGGTGTTGTGACGTTACGAAGATAGGCCAACTTAGGGTGCCGCAATATTTTATTCTCCCGTGGAAACTAGTTTTGTACGAGATGCGGTGGCCTCACTCCTACCATATACCGAGATGTGGCTTCGGAAAGTTTGTTCAACCCTTTCCAGCAATTTTTTCTAATCCATAGTTCCCGTCTTCCTATTTTTTAACACGGCACATTACGCTATAATGGCGATATTATCCGAAATTTTGGTGTCGGAGCTACCAACAGATCACCCGTACTTTGACAGGTTTATTTTCCAGAGACTCGTGTGATGCTGACGCCCTGCATTGCTCTTCTGCAATATCGCCCCATAAATTCGTTAGACTCAATACGCATTGGAGGCACGCGCCAATATTGGAGGAGCAGCGCCCTCTGCCGTGCGGATATTAGGCGTCCGCAAGTTGTGCCCCGTCCTGAAATATGGATGCCGGACTCCCGCTTGCGTTTTTCTTCTTCTTCTTTGCCTCAGCTTTAAATTTACAGGGGATAGTTTCAGCTTCAAGAGCCTCTAACCTATTTTCGTCGCCGCTGCAAGCTATTAATGAAACTATACAGATTAATTTGTAGAATAGTTTCGGTATTAAGCGCCTCTACTATTACAGATATATTGCCTGTCGTATTAAATGTTGTATGTTAGTTATTCACGGGCCCATTTATAATAATGTTCGAGGAATAGATTCAGATTCAAGTACTTCTACTGCATTGCCCAATTCTTAGATGCTATAAACTATTCACGGGACTAGGTGAACAGCATCGGCACAGAATCGTTTCCTACATCTAGCCTAATTTTGTATTTTGTCGACCCTGTACGGGACTCTGCACGGACACCTGCGTCTTGCGGACTTGTTTCCAAGCTCATCTAGTGAAGAAATAAGCACAATATTGTGGCGTGCGCTTCATCATTACTGCTCTGCTGCAACAGCACTCGCGGAAATGAAACGTGGAAATTCGTGCCTTACGCTCACTTGTTACCCCTTCCAGCTCAGCATGAATATTCTTAAACTTAGCTCATTTTATGTGAACTAAATATATATTACTAAATATTTAAAACAGAGCTTTTACCTATAATTTTACTATATATGCATATTTTATGTCAGCAGTTACCTTTACATTTTTCTCTGCTGGAAATTAGTGTCAGCTAATGAAGCAGACAGAATGCACTTTGACCTATGGATCACAGATCTTTTTTTTTTGTTCCGGAATTCATTTTATCTAAAACAGCGGTATACTCATTCTCTTACCTTTAACGTAGGAAATAGCTTCAGTTGCTGCTACATCAGCGTCTACTGCTAACTTTATCGCTTGTCTTTTTCCTCTAGAATTAATTTTAGCAACTGCAGCAGTATATTCGTCTTACCTTCAGTTGCTGCTACATCAGAGTTCCACTGTGACCTAAATTGCAGCTCGTTTACCCAGTGGAACTACATAGATTCAGCTACGGCAGGCGGGCGCACTATAACACTAGGTCCCGTATACGAACGATTGCTGCGCGTCTCTTCACGTTTCGCCCGATGTATCCAATTAGGCTTGCATGAAATACGGCCGTCGACGATACGCGTGCCTGCCGGCATCCAAGCTGCAGATTATAACTAATGCCGCCAGATCCAATTTGCTGAAGTGTTAGGCTACGAGATTACGAGTTCGTAAGTGTATCAAACAGGCGTAAATTGCCATCATCTTCCGCTGGGCAAGCATTGCCGGGATCTTGGAGAGCGCCGGGTTGTGTGTTTGGCCCAGGGTTTCTACTACATTTAATTCTCTGAAACTGGGCGCAGAGAATAATTTGGGGCCCTGTGAAGGCTGTCCAGCAATTGTGGAGAGTCTGGAGAACAGAGACGCTTTTTATACTGTGTTTATTTCCACGGTAATTGTGTAGATTGTCTGATGAACAGTTGCGCAATTCTACTTTGTTTTTGTCCTTACAGCAATGATGTGCATTGTCTAGCGTATAGATATGTGCTCCCGGTAATGGTTCTATGCCTTTGGTAATGGTGTAGAGAGTGTGAGGAAGAGTTGTAAAGTTATGGTGTTGGGAATTTGACGAACAGTTCAGTTCTCCAGCAATGTTTTTTTTTTGACAATAATTCTGTCACTCGCCTGAAGAACAGCAGTGCGTCTCCACATCACTCGTTTGCTTGCGTGTTTCTGGATTGGTTTTGCGGTTACAGCATTAGTACTTGTAGTGAGTATCAAAAGTAGTTTTAGGCGTCATTACTACTGATGTTTTTACGGTAATGATGAAGAGCACGTGAAAATTAGCTTAGGCCCTATGCTTTATATTTGCTGTAATATAAAGAAAGAATGTAGAAGAAAACGCTTGCGCTTGAGCACTACTTGAATTTTTACAGTCGTTAACTGTTAGTGCATCTTTTATACTTTTCAGACGGGGCCTAAGTACAAAAAAGGTGGATAGTTTTTGGGTTTTCCACATACGATTATCACGTATTTCGCTAATTTATGTTTTGGGCACCAAATAGGTTTGACGCTACATTAGAGGTTTAGTACTGTTCACTGTTGAAATGCTTAGCATTTGACAGTGCAATCAAGTTTACCCTACGAAAAATTTTATAATATATTTTAAGCATGTATGCAAACTCTGTCGTCAAATTAAACAAGTATAATTTATTTCGGTGCAATAACCTTCAAACTGCAACGGCGTCTTTGTAGTGAAGATTTCTATCGATTTAGTCCAGTGTAGGATACGATTGCAATCAATCGAATCTGCCACATATTGCTACGATTGAAATTCAAACGACACTGCCGCACGTTTCTAATATATCTATATTCCTTCAACTCTAAAGCTTCTCTTGGCGCCTCCAGCATCATCCAGAGACTGGAACGACAGAGCAAAATGTTCTTCGTCGCCACTTCATCTAATTTATTGGCTGGCAAATGGGAACGAATCTAGCACTGGCGACAGCCCCTCGAGAGCACTTACGCTGACTTGTGACACTTCTGACACTTCCCTATGCGCTCAGAAGACAAGAATAATGCATTTCAAAGATGGCTGCCAACCATAGTAAGCAGTGCAGAGCTGTGTTTCAAAGATATCTGGCGACATTGCTATACGCAGCGATGACAACTGTAATGTACTTCAAGCATGTGGATTTTTCAAACGCTCAAGACAAATGTATAATATATTTTAAGCATGTAAATTGTTCCATATGCTGCAGAAAGAAGAAAAGTGTCTTTAAAGCATACATATTTTTCCATCCACTGAAGACTAAAAACTGTATATTAGAGCATGTGGAGTTTCCATGCGCTGAAGAGAGCAGAGTGATATTATTAACTTGTGGATTGTTCGTGTACGGCAAAGACAAGAGCAATGTAATTTAGTCGCGTGAATTTCTCCATACACTCAGGAAACAAGAGCAATTTCTGGAAAGGATGAGGACTTTTCCAAGCACTGGAGAAACAAGAGTTAAGTGTCTAAGTGAAGTAGACTTTCCCATGCGCTTGTACGGCAGTAGAATGTTCTTCAATGAAATTATTTTCATGCACCGAGAAGATGACAAAGACTATTATCGAAGATGTGGACTGCCCCATGTGTAGTGGAGAGACGACTAATATCTTCCGAAATAATAAAATTAATGGGACCAGTTTTTTTCCCCGACCTACCAGTCAGTTCTTCATCTTATTTCGTCAATGAAAACCATACAGCTGGAAGCTGATCCTTTATTTGTTGACTGTCGACTTGCCACAGTATACCTTGTAAGTGATCCTTCTTCGCACCGACCCATTCAGTACGTATGTCGCTACAGAAAATGATATGTGCTGAACTCGTCTGTCTTAAATCAGCTGAACGCTTATTTCCTACGGCAAATAAGCTCTCTTTTTTGGCAGAATATATACAGCATTCTTTATCCATAACATCATTGTATAGGTTTCGTCTGTATAATTTTTCCTTAGTTTACATGTAACTCTTGCGTATTCTTGTGTGGAAACCGCGGTCGGCCTCGTTTCTTTCCGATGGTAAAGATTTCTCCACCGAAGAATTCTTTGTTACGTGTTGTACTCAAGAGCCAACTCTTGCATTTGCTACTCATGCAATAGTCTAGAAAATATAAAGTCCCTTACTGGTGAATTCTTGACGCCGTTAATCAAGTAAATCCTTGGTTCACTTTTCAAATCCATTGTTTTATACGACATTCTTTACTCCTACGCTCTGAAGGTCACCAATAAAATATTTCGTTAGTCACGTTTATTTGGTAACGCCTTTGCATTTTTTAGTTAGAGAGTACGGCATTTTCCACTCGTAAGCTCTGGCTTGCTTTACGTGCCTAACTCCGAGACGTTCCCCTGGTTGAAAATACGTCGGGCTGCAGGAGATCAGCAACTTCTTGTATCATCCTTTTGAAATTCTTCATAGTTCCTCGTACAAACCTGATGCAAATATTTCGTGTTACATGTACGGCATGTCCTCCCTAGAGATGCTGCAGGTGCTAGAGCTTTGAGCTCCATGCTGAGTCTTTCCGAAAGGCTTTCTGCAAATCTGAAAGCATCCTCGGCCTCTCACTTTGAGAGAGATCCTACAGAGAATAATGCATTTGAGCCGATGTGAAAGAGAGGTGTTGACCCCTGCCAAGTTGGTCCCAAGATTTCAGGGTCTTCTGCAGGGTCCTCGTGTTTTGATCACCGTCTGGGAATGTTCTGAGAGTCGATCTCGACGCAAGTGAAACCAGCGACGATCGAAACTAAATAATACTGAATGTAATTACCTTTTCATTGCCGTTACTAATATACAATACACTCTTTGTTCTCGAGAGATGGCAACTTACTTGTATGTTTCAACTTATTACATTTCTTTTAACACTCCTTGTCTGGGGTGGTAAAACACAGAATCTTATCTACAGTGTATTATAATTCTGCTTGTTCCTCAGTTAGTTAGTACGACCGTGATGCTTTCATTGGTATTAGATAGAGGAAAATTAGGGCATCTTTGAGGTATCCCTGATACGGGATCAATAGAAGCGAGTCAAGTTCAAATTTAAGCTCTTGTATATTGCTCGCAGGTCTCAGACCGAGGATTCATTGCCTGATATGGAACAGCCAGTAATAATAAATTTCACTCATTTCATGTACTTCTTACTGCCTTAGTCATTCTAATTTTTGCTTACAATGTGGTGAAGAATTGGGGATAGCTTGAATGCTTTGCCTGTTAAAATTTTATACCTGCCTCGCCGCATCTTCTATTCTAATGTGTTCAGGATAGATCACTCCCTAACTCCCTATAGTTACTCATGTATAAGTAACCTTCACCTTCGAAATAATGACCGCAATCCAATTTTTCCTAAAAATTTCTTTCTCTCTTTGTCTATTACTCTGCATATTCGAGCAATTTTGTTATCTCTTTTATGGTCCAATTTGTTATGACAAAATGGCTCGAGCGTACTTGGAGACAAAATCTCAAGTGGTAAGCCGGAAGCGCCTCTTGGAATGTCATTTGACAGTAACCAAACCTTATCGTCATCTACCAAGTTTTCCCCAGCACTGTCGCTCGTCTATCTTCCATGGGCCAATTCCGTGCCAACCGAAGTGGCATCATAGCCAAGCATCGCTCCTCGGAACGTTATTTGCTTTCAAAGGTGTGGTTAATTTCCAAAATTGCCGTTACGTTCTCGTTCACAAATCCTTTATGGACACCAAGTTTAAAGTATTTCCATTTACAAAGATTTTAAGTGTCGCTTTGATGACCAGTATTGACCAGATGTCATCTACCAATCACACACGTCATTTTCTAAGTTTTTCGTTGCATATTTCTTCCCCTATTTCTTTAACAACTCATTTTTTTATCTCGAAACCACCCACTTTTATCTCTCAAATACTAAAGTTCAAAGTGTCACTTTGGTTGAGCAGCACTGTCGTCAGAGCTGGTCTTCATGTTTTGAACTTACTCTTACGATTCCCTGCAATTGTTCCGTCTTTCCTATTTGAATTCATAATAACTAAAAGATCAACGTTTGCTAAAAGATAAGGATTTTAACTTTCTCCCTGGTGAGCAACATTAACCGGAACGTCTTCTGCTATCAAACCTATCTTCACTTTCCCAATTCAACATTACATTTTCGTTCGTCTGTCTTCCCTCGTCCAATTTTCTTATGACGGAAAGACCAAAGTTTTCTCAAAGACCAAGATTTTAAGGGGCGCTCTGGGGCGCTGCATTGGCCTCAATGCCCACTGTTCCATTCTAAGTGTAATAGAAGCAGGACCTGGCGCCCGCCCTCCGCACTTTCCAAAAGGACTCATGTCGGTGGGATGGCCTATTCTGGATATTGCTGCCGACGATGTGCGATAACTGTTCTCTCTTGTGAACGCCTCTTGCTCTAACGATGTTCACCTTCAATTACAGCCTTCAATGGCTTCCGTACTAACGTGGCTTGATAGGAAATTCATGATTGGTCTCCAAAGCGTTCTTGCTGAGGCTCTTCTACAAAAATATGGTCACTTTAGATGACGTTCCCTTCCAGTAAGTGTCCTTAATTTTATACCATTTTGAGGGCAATTGCTGGCCAATGGGACAGCGTTTTGTGAATAAAGAGTAGCCATTTGGGGTGTTATTTACGAAATTCGTTTATGCTCGTTAATTTCTAATTGAATGAAACTTGCTCATGATTATAATAAGAGGACGTTTTGTTATGAAGGATAGGTTTCAACTGTGGTGACAGCAGCAGTATACTAAATTTTGTCATTATCATTTAGGGTAAAATAATTCTGAATTCTTGCCTATCACGATTTTTGGATTAAGAGATGTTTTTGTCTTCATTTGAGAATTTTCCACGGTGTTGCTCTTCCCTTAAAAATTTTCAGAAAGTTATGAAAACGGAGACATATAGACTTTATAAGACTTCATTAATTAGACTCTTCTGAATGTGCACATGCTGGTACGAAAATAACAGCGTAACAAGTAAAATTTCTAAGACAAAATGTACACGTGAGTGACGACCATGCAAAAGAATTTATAGCCAACCCTAACTTCCGTCACCCTCGCATATCTTAGTATTAACGTTCTTTGTTTAACTTTACTTATTTCAAGTAACCTTATAACTGCCTGGTCGTACCGGACATCTGTTCGCTTAGAAAATGTTGGCGTTCGTGATCTTCAATTATGAGCCTATTTTTTACTAGAAAAGGAAGGAGAAACGAACTCCATATTTAATTATGCTGTGTACTCTGATACACTGTTGCTTTGCATTGAAAGTTTTAGTTTCTTGGAGATGAGCATCACCCCAAACATCTTGCTTATAGGAATATTACTCGTAACTCTGTGATTGCTTATAGGAATATTACTCGTAACTTTGTGATTGCTTATAGGAATATTACTCGTAATTCTGTGATTGCTTATAGGAATATAACTCGTAACTTTGTGATTGCTTATAGGAATATTACTCGTAACTCTGTGATTGCTTATAGGATTATTACTCGTAACTCTGTGATTGCTTATAGGAATATTAATCGTAACTCTTTGATTGGGACAATTGGCACAAATACTGGAAGCCAAAAAGACTTTATGCGTGGGAAATTGAGGAGATCCAATTTACATCCGCTAATGATATGTATAGTTTGTTGTACTGCAGGCGATATGTAAAGTAGCCGTTCTTGACATCATGGCTAATCGTGAGTTCACAATCCACGTTGGATGATAGGAAAATCCAAAATAAATATTTTTTGCATCGTGCAAAGTAAATAGGCTAAAAAATGTCCAAATATGCTTTTCACCATACTCGGTAAACACTACAAATATATGCGCTAGTGTACTGTAGTGTACACTAATTTCTTTCATTATTCAAGCCCTTGGTCCGTACTCTTCCTAGAACATTGTCTAAAATGGCCATTTACCTGCCAGATATATTCTCCTTATGCACCCAATTTCCAAGCGCTTGGTACTGACCAGCTGAATAGCATTGACCAAAAAGAAAGTCATAAATACCAGTATAATGCAATATAATAACAATAAGATCCCGTGGGAGCGCTTTCAAGTCGACGTAGAATAATTTCATCAGCCTTATCCACCGCTATAAACTCGATTGGGGGCAATTTATTCAGAACGAAATGATCAGCCCAGGGCACAATTGGTCCTAATAATGAAGAGTTAGGACGCGACAGAGCAGCAGCAGCAGGCTGGGCTGGTCCCGCGAGACGATGATACTGCACAGGCAGACCGAGTGCTGCGCCAGACGCCTGTTGTGTTCAGCAAATTAACAGGCATTGAGGAGGCGAAATTTGTTCAGCTGGCTGTAAAAAGGGGCAGTGCAGTTCTTCAGGCTGATCTCAATCATGAGAAATGTTTGCCTGCCGACCCACGCTTCGTGTTGGTAATGGAAACTTCCTGCTACAGACCAACGACTGATGTTGATCGTGAAAATTTTCTGCAACAGGCCCACGACTGATGTTGATCGTGAAAATTTCCTGCAACAGGCCCACGACTGATGGTTATGAAAACTTCCTGCTACAGGCCCACGACTGATGTTGGTTATGAAAATTTCCTTCAACAGGCCCTTGACTGATGTTGGTCATTAAAATTTCCTGCAACAGGTCCACGACTGATGTTGGTTATGAAAACTTCCTGCTACAGGCCCACAACTGATGTTGGTCATGAAAATTTCCTGCAACAGGCCCACGACTGATGTTGGTTATGAAAACTTCCTGCAACAGGCCCATGACTGATGTTGATCTTGAAAATTTCCTGCAACAGGTCCACGACTGATGTTGATCATGAAAATTTCCTGCAACAGGTCCACGACTGATGTTGATCATGAAAATGTCCTGCAACAGGCCCACGACTGATGTTGATCATGAAAATTTCCTGCAACAGGTCCACGACTGATGTTGTTCATAAGAATTTCCTGCAACAGGTCCACGACTGATGTTGACATGAAAATTTCCTGCAACAGGTCCACGACTGATGTTGTTCATAAGAATTTCCTGCAACAGGCCCACGACTGATGTTGATCATGAAAATTTCCTGCAACTGGCCCATGACTGATATTAGTCATGGAAAGTTCCTGCTGCAGGCCCACGACTGATGTTGGTCAAGGAAGCGTCCATCATCTCGGTCGTTGGAAATTGTTACTGCGGAAAAGGGTTAGTCATGGAAAAGGCTTGTTACCGACCCAAGACTGATCTCGACCAATGATTATTTCCGCTACCACTTGCCAAACCTATCCAGGACTAAGCGGTGTTATTGAAAATTCCTAGCGGCGAATCATCTTGGTTATTAGGGAATCCGGTAACTCAGTTAAAAAGGATTTTGTCATCAAAATTCTACTCTTAACAGAACGGATCCCTTTACTCAAGATGTATTTTTAATTGCCATACGCCTTTGAACGTCGATATATATTCACTAAGCGGATGCATCTGGCAGGATTGAGAGAACTGCTATTTCTAAAAAAAAAGATACCCGCTATTGAAATTACAGTGCAGCATTTTATTCCATTTTCCCTCTGTACTGTATCCACGGCTGTTTTAATATTTAGACACCTTAAGTGATTTTTTAGGTTATCATTCACGCATGAATGGCCCAAAAATATCGTGCTAAGTCCGGAAAGGTAAAAGTTCTTCTAACAGATGTTTATAGCGATACATACCTCCCAGCGCCTTTCTCCATTTTTCCATTTACACCTTAAGAATGCAATGTTGGTGCAATAATTTTACAATGAATTATGATCTATTTTATAAGGCTCACTGCTCTCAAACATTAACGTCCCCATTGCGTGTTCCTCGCATGATTTCGTTGCATTCAAGATCGCAGTTCACTTTTGAAATGCCTCGAATTGCTCAAATAAACTCGCGACGGGGATTTTTTATTTATAACTTTTCTCTGCCTGGACGACCACATTTGCTCTTGGAATAAAACCATCGCGTGTTTCTCACGAGGACGTGGTAGGTTAGAGTGCAATATTCCCCGCAGATAGGCACCATTTGCTTCAATGGAAGGGCTCAGCAGCTACCGCCTTGAGACTTTCCTCATGATGTATTCATTTAGGTGAAATGGCCGCAAATGGAGGGCTTGATACGAGCATCTGCCGAGCGTACTGGAGGTGTCATGGGCCCTGAGGAGGGGACTGTCGGCGCCATAAAGAGACGATCCTCGTGCCTGCTCAGTAGGCGATAGCCGTTCATATATAACGCGTAGGGAAAGTAAATAAAAAGTGATTGTCACGTGTTGATTCTTCCTGTTCAACTGGTGATAGCCAGTCTTCTAAAACGTTGGTTACGTAAGTAACCTATTATTTTCGAATAGCTGGGTCTTTTTACTTAACTGGTAATAGTCGTTATAAAACATACGTAACGTAAGGAAAGGTCATGTCTAGTAGTTAGATGATTCTGCGTATTAAATGTGCAACTGTCGTTCTTTTGACATTTTGAGCTATATCAATAAAGATTATTGTCCGCCAGTTAGATGGGTCTTCCTACCCAACAGGTGTGAGCTCTTCTTGCAAGTTTAGGGTAACTTGAGCCACATGCAGTGACTACCTAGCCTTGAATACCTTTTCAGCTTCTACTGACGAGGTCCAGGTGGCGTTGTTCAGGCCGCCCATCTTGTGCAGAGGTGATGATGTATTCCGTGACCAGCGGGAAGGCTAGTAGTGAGTTATCTCCACATTGCACTTTCAATAAGTATGCGCTTAGCAAAGCTATTAAATTTCACAGTTCAACACCGGTGGCAATTTGAATGGGACGGCGCATATTGTTGAACAGCCTCCGACCTCATACAATTAAGCTATTAGAATAATTCGTGGCTTTTGCCTCACCACTATTCCTGATCGATACTTGCACCTCACAAGTGCCACCAATGCGGTCTGAGTATCCGACAAAAATCCACCCATTAACGTTTGTAATATTTCTAGCAGGTGAAGCGCTCGAATATCCGTTGAATTGAGTGCATTTGAAGGTGGGTAAGTCTTTCGTGATAAGTTAATTAAATTTTATCAGTGAACGATTTCTGACAAGCCGCGAGGCGCTCCATTTGCTCGGTATAGAAAGAGGTGAACAGAAGTCTGTCCTATGCAGTATCAGTTGTTTCCATAAGGTGAACATTGTGTCTGCCTCTCGTGAAGAAAGAGGTCGATGCACCCATCCGCTCCATTTTTTGCCTATTATGCGGTCCTGGGGTCTGGGTGCAGTATCTAGGTACCTATGGTGCAATATCTAGGTACCTGTGGTGCAGTATCTAGGTACCTATATGCTGTCACCAAAGTACCATCGATGATGCAGATAGCATGGGCCACGGCAGAGCAGTCAATCGTAGCGGCTGCTCCGCGGTTTCTCTTGTGGCTATGTATTCAGACCTAAGATTCCTTATCAGTATAAGCCAATATACGCAGGATGCTGTGGGGCTCTTTGGATAGCGCGCGTGCTAGCAGAAGGATAGGGAGATACACCGGATACTTTCAGGTGTATACTTGATACACGTAGCATTTATAGGCAACTAGACGACCCATGACCCGTTGGGTCGTCATCACGATCGTCTTTGCTTTCGCACTGAAGCAGGTGTTATTTAGCTGGTCATAGACCACGCGCTATTCGGCCGTACGCTTCCTCTCCTGCCCGTCAAGGAGATGCCCATACGGCTCACTATTAACAGATTCTTTGCTTCTATAACGAATTTTCAACACCCAGGCTGTAAGCAAAGTCAATTTATATGTTACGTATTTCACTTATATTTCCAGCGTGCCCGTTCTTGCAGGCGAGATCAGTTTTAAATTCCGTATCACAGATATAGTCAGTCTACTCCCGCCTATATATAGGTATCTAAGCGCATTAAATCTTCATCCCTCGAAATTCTTCCCGTCTAAAAGCGAAGAAGCTGTGTCAAATAAGACCCAAGCAAGTAAATAAACAAGCAACCAAGGTTCACAGACTTTTAGTATAATACTAGACGGCCTGTAACCCGTTGGGTAGTCATCACGATTGTCTCTGCTCCCGGAAAAAACAGGTGTTATTCAGCTGATCATAGACCACACGGTATTCGGGCGTCCACTCTTGCCCGTACTGGTCGCCATCAACAGCTTCTTTGCTTCTCTAACGAATATTCAACACGCTGTCTGTAAGCAAATTCAATTTATATGTTACGTATTCCAGTTGTATTTTCAGTAGCAACTTGGAAATTATTGTACCCGTTCTTGCAACCATGGGGCAGGTTCCACGTCCGTATCACAAATACAATCGAATTAAAGAGCTAATCCATGGAAAGAATGGGGCTGTGCCCTATAGTACCGCTATTTCCGATTCATTGACGATCAATAGCGATCTAAGATGATGGATTTACTCGACTAAAATGCCGGGACCACAACGTTATGGGGTACTTGGGTCTTATTTTTGAAATAAGTATGGTGGTAGAGGTAGTAAAGACATGAGTTGTTATTTAGTTACTCTTAATTCAAAGGTACCGTAGGTTAGTATTGTTTCAGATGAAAGGTAGAATTTGAAGGGAAAGTAGAAATCGGTGCAATGGGCTATGGAATGCTGCAGCCCCTCCGATAAGAACATCCGAGGGGGAGTTTACAGGTCCAAGGTGTTGTGCTCGCTCAACCGCGAATAGTGGGCATGCCTGTTCTTGAGGTTCAGCTCAGTTTAACTTCCATATCACAGATACAAACGAATTAAAGAGCTAATCCAGGGAAAGAATGCCACTGCCAACCAACCCCCCCCCCTATACCTCGAATTTCTTCTCGTGTAATAGTGAAGAAGATTTGTCAAACAAGACACAAATAAACAAGATACAAATAAATAAACAAGACCGGTTCACAGACTTTTAGTATAATATAGATAGATACATCCGAATGTGGTTTGCTGTACAATGAAACAGGTACGAGGGCCTAGATAGTCGGGCTAGCGCTGATGATGAGCCTGAGGAGCTAATGTCACTACCGCGTCAGGCGGGAGCTTTGAGTCGGTCTTATATAGGCTCAAAACTGGGTGTCGGCTTGAGGCCGGCACATTATGGTAATAGCTCTAGCAGCGTGATCCTCAAAAATGGCATTGTCGTGTATGCTCACGCTAAGGTCTCTTAAACTTGTCTTTCTTTCGATTTCGCTCGCATCACTTGTCATGTAAGATGTTAATTAAAAAAGGGGAGAGTTTTTCTCCATATCATAGCTGCTCGAATTTAGTTTCGTTAAGGCCATGTTGTTGTCCGATGAACAGAGAAATATGTTGAAGTTGAATAAAGCTATTGCACAGCTCGCACGTGAGCCGCTGACCATACCGCTGCTAATATTCGTATGTTGTTCGCAGGCGAGATGGGAGCAACAAACTTGCTTTTGTGCTCCATGTTATTGATCATGTTGAGGAAGAGTATGGACCAAGCACAGTACCTTATGGGACACCACTGAGTACCGGCTGTCGTTGGGATACTTTAATATTTATAATTAAACTTTGAGTTCTGTTTGTTACGAATACTCCGATCCACCGAAGATATTTCCCACAGATACCCATATTGGAGAGTCTGAACGCCCATCCTATGTATGTAATGGGGAGCAGCGCCCTCGTGGGGTATGTGTAGGTTACTTTAGCCATTAGCTTCGCCTTCCGGACGTCTGTCTTTTGTGCTCACTTTGCTCCCTTTTGATTTCATACCCTTACTGATTGTATTTTTTCTGTTCTTCCTCTTCTTTTCCGTTTTGATGTTCCCATGCGCGTTGCTCCTGTATGGGAACACCTTCGTGCATGGGTTCCCTGTTTCTATCGTCATACTGTATGTCCCAAGTTTTTCCCGCTATTAGACCGCCGTTGTTGTGGAAACGGGTGCTTTAACTATCCAAAATAGCAATAAAAATTATGATGATAATAATAATAGTAATAATAATGATGAGAGCCCTCTGAGAGCGGATATCTCCGCCAAGCAAGGCAATGATAAGAAAAAATTCAAATTGTTTCTGAAACCATGATTTTTTTTCTTATCAACACCAAAGTATATTCTTTTGTGCCTTTATTAACAGTTCCTGCAATTTTCTTGAAGATCTGTTCATAACTTTTTTAGTTATGCTGCTAACAACATTATGACATACATAAGCCAAACACACCAACCGATCATCACCAAAATTTAATCATTTACGTCTTCTGGTATTACTAACAATTTCTGTACATTCCATAAAGATCCAATCGTAACTTTTTGAGTTATTGTACTAACAAGCATAAAAACAAACGTAGCGACAAACGAACGGACAAGTAGATCATCACAAATATTTGGTCATTTACTCTGCTAATATACCTAACAACTCATGTAAATTTCATAGCTTTGTCTATAACTTTTTGATTTAAGGTACTAAGAAAAAATAAGCAGACAAACGAACTAACACACAGATGAACGGATTATTACTAGAAGTTTGTCATCTGTTACTGCAACATGCCTAAAAATCCCTGTAAATTTTGTAAAGATCCGTGCATAACTTTGAGTAATGTTGGTGAAAAAGAGACAGGCAAACACGACTGAAACTTAACCTCCTTGGTGGAGGTAATAATTATAATATTGGAGAGCTTGAGGAATAATATTCCGTTGTCAGCCACAACAAATGCCTTTGCAAAGTTTAATATATCAAGTCCCCACAAATTGCTTGGCACAGTGAATCTAAAATGTCAAGTAGTTAGATCATTCTTCTCACTCTGCTGGTGTAGCCGTACTTGTATAACTTATGTCACGGAAGTAGAATTATAGCTAATAATTGATTCTACTTTGTAAACTTGTGATGCCCATTTGTATAGCGCTGAAGTAAAAAAAAAAAAAATATCTACTCCGTTTGATCCAAAACAGTTGCTCGTATCCAGAAATTTCATTCGAAATTTAACATTTGTCAAAGTATTTTTTTTTTGCATCATCAGGTTACTATCGGTGTTCTTGATTTATTAATGTAAGTAACATATTCAGTTAAATTAATTTTAAGTAAATTCTATCATCACTTTTTTTAAAGCAATAAAATCTAACTCTTCAGACCACCCGCTGGTAAAAAAAAACTAAGAAGCAGAAAGAGAAAAAAATGTAGAAATACCCAACAAGTGTGTCAAAAAAAGGACGAATTGACAAGTCATACACCCAGTGCCACGTCGTATGTACTGCTGTACAAATTGCAAGTTAGTGCCTTGTAGGCGGCGCAATATAACATAGGTTACAGACGACTTGCATATTTTAAGGCACGCGATGAGCAGACTGTGATCAAGAGCATTATCAAGTTCACCCTATGAATAAATGCAGATGGATGCTCCGAATTTACAATTTTTAGTACGTTTTAATCGAATGAAAAAATTATTTAAGAACAACCTGAAAGTCATTTGACTCAACTGTTTGGCACAGAGGGAGTAAGGGTAAGATTGTCTGAGACAAAGAGAGATTCTGCAAGTAAGTTATTGATACGTGGTCTTCTGTCAGTGAAATGGTAATGGTAATTTTCTGGACGACAAAGAAATTCTAATAGTCGTTCTAGGATGAACTTAATGCACATTTAATACATGAACTCAGCAGTAGATTGATGTAAATAACCGTTATGGGATACCATCACTGCCATTCCTTACGCTCTACATCAGTCTTATACTTTTTCTACCGTTCGAATCACTTTTATGATGAAAAACCATTTCAAGACCAATCTCTGCTTACCGCGGAATATGGGGAAAATTTTTGCAGTAAATGTTTTAGCTTTGCATTATGCAGGAGCGTAGAGTGAGTGTTGAGTACTATGTACATAGATTATGGAGTGCGTCCATTACCTTGCTGTCACAGTATTAATATTTAAAGCGTTTTGTAAATCGCTCAAGATATTACTGAAAACTGAAGGCTAATAAATCCGTTGGCTGAAAAAGTAAGCATTTTGTGATGATTTCGTATGATGTTTATACTGTTTATGGCTGTCATGATTTAGCTTGCTGGTACAAAATTATTCCGAGGACATTAGCATAAGATTCACCTGAGCAAAAATTGCGCTCACGATAAGTTCATTCTTTATTATGGGGAGCTGGCCTGCCAGAAGACCATGTATATACTCGTATTGAGTCAAGTCAGAGACTCGAGCTATAGGGACCTCCAGACCACCACGTCGCCTATTGACCACTAAGCTACAATGCAACGTAGAAGCAACCCAATTGCACATACGGTACTTGTGCTATTTGCTCAATCCTAGCAAAATTATTAAGGCAAAGCCGTAGTTTGTGCATACGAGTAGAAGGAAGCTAATCCGTCTACCCTGAATTGTTAAAAACCAGAAAACTTGTACAGTTTTTTTTTTTGTCCCGTCAGCACGTGGTAGTATCCAGAAAGTAGGCTCGGGTGTCTCCTTTAGTGTTGTTATTGATGGTTCTTCGTTTTGTTCTCCCTCTTCTTTACTGGTTTGCTTTTCCTACGCGTGTCGATGCAGTGTAGGAAGGCGTACGTGCATACGTTCCAAGTTTTTCATGACATACTATACGTTCCTTCCTCCAATTTAAGTTTCGCCCTGCATGTTTACTTAGACTACTCCCTGATTCAGTTTAGTTGAAACTCAACAACCCACTTACTTCCGGCTCCATAATTTATCCAAGAATGCTCTTTCTGATATCTTCTCGGAATACCAGAGCAACTTACTCATAGTAGTTCCATGGATTATTTCTTAGTTATGAAATTATTTCATAACCATTGTAACAGAGCTCAGAATATTATGGAGAACTCCGTACAAATAATTCGAAGTTCATTAAGGCAACAATAGTATTACTCTCACTAAAAATGTGTCACTGAATTATTTCAAGCACATACAAGAGACATTAGCACGCCACCATTACTCAACATATGTCGCTTCATAAATATTCTACCTTACATTCCAGGGCTGACACTGACGCTGAACCCACCAGATGGACGACATGACGGCGCTAAGTGCTTCTATGAATAAGTAAGTAAAATCAGTGCAGTTGTATTGACAGCAGATTTTTGATGCCGACAACTTACAAGTCAAAGTCACTTCACATTACGCCTGGAAATATGAGTTGTGTTAGATTTGACGACATATAGGTTTCTTGAAAATGGTGGCAAACATGTGCCATGCGTAGAAGTTATGCATTCATATTCTGACGACTATAACCGTACAGTGAATTACTGTCTGGAATTTTAAAATAAGGTCGCTCTTTTGCGTTTGTGATGAAGCAAGTGTGTTGGTGAATGAAATTTCAGCAATGACGGATTTGCTTGAAGAAAGAATGCATGGTTGATCGTTTAATGAAAGAACTTTTTTGCTAAAAAATGGTTTTGGTCGATAAATTTATCAGGTAAACTACAGCTGGTAGACTGAATTTTGCCAATTACTTATGACATTTTTCCATTTTCAGCAAGTTCTCTATGAAAGCATAGTGGGTCCTTTTAATTTTCCTTTGCCGCGAAGAAGTTTATAATAGCCAAGCAGAAAGTGGCTACAATGAAACTCATTTTAGTGGAACGTACGAATATTCAGGCTTTCCATGTCTACATGAATCATCAGATAAGGCTACTTACTCATAAAGTATTTCCAAAATAAAGACACATTAATGTGATCCTATACAGCGTTAATAGGAGCGCAGACGTCACGTAACCATTATCGTAGGAATAGCATTATGGCAGTAATCTTAAATGGTCAAATGCAAAGTAAAGTCTTAAGCTGGTACGCAAAAAATTACTTAAAATTAGGGGCCTGCTTCACTCATGAGTTAGCGAAGGCTTCCAACTGCTCACGTATGCTTAGATATGTTGTCATCGTAACCTCCCTCACACACACACACACATTAGAAAAAGACCAACATATGTACCGATTAGTGCGTACTGTACACATACAAACATATATTGACATTACATGTAGCGTTATTTCTGCAAAGAATGATGTTTAATTGAGACATTAAAGGGTTAGAGAATAGAAGGGCACTGATATATACTTGTAAACGCCTGCCTGTTCAATTATAATTATTATGCCATTATTATTACCTTCGCCAAGGAGGTTATGTTTTCGTCGTGTTTGTCTGTCTGTCTCTTTGTCTGTTTGTCTGTCACCAAAATAACTCAAAAAGTTATGAACCGATTTGGATGAAATTTACAGGGATTGTTAGGTATGTTAGGAGGAACAGATGATTAACTTTTGGTGAAGATATGTCCATCCGTTTGTTNCCTGCAGGCTTTTAAGTCGGCAGTTAATGGTTTTTTGCTGGATTTCCTTTAGCAGCGTTTTGGGCTTCCCGGTGTTGCAAATGCTTCATTTGGGTTGTATTACCTGTCCGTGGGAGCTCGAGCGTGAAGTTTTATTAATAATAATAATAATAATGTCGGATTTACTTGAAGAAAGAATGCAGGGTTGATCCTTTAATGAAATAAATTTTTTGCTAAAGAATGGTTTTGCTCGATAAATTTATCCGGTAAACTACAGCTGGTAGACTGAATTTTGCCAATTACTTATGAGATTTTTCCGTTTTCAGCAAGTTCTCTATGAAAGCATAGTGGGTCCTTTTAATTTTCATTTGTCGCGAAGAAGCCAAGCAAAAAGTGGCTGCAATGAAACTCATTTTTAGTGGAACGTACGAATATTCAGTCTTTTCATACCTACATGAATCATCAGCAAAGGCTACTTCCTCATAAAGTATTTCCAAAATAAAGACATATTAATGTGATCCTATAAAGCGTTAATAGGAGTGCAGACGTAACGTAACCATTTTCGTAGGAATAGCATTGTGGCAGTAATCTTAAATGGTCAAATGCAAAGTAAAGTCTTAAGCTGGTACGCAAAAAATTACTTAAAATTAGGGGCCTGCTTCACTCATGAGTTAGCGGAGGCTTCCAACTGCTCACGTATACTTAGCTAAATATGTTGCCATCGAAACCTCCCCCCCACACACACACACATTAGAAAAAGACCAGCATATTTACCGATTAGTGCGTACTGTACACATACATACATATATTGACATGTAGCGTTATTTCGGCGAAATATGATGTTAAATTGAGACATTAAAGGGTTAGAGAATAGAAGGGCACTGATATATACTTGTAAACGCCTGCCTTTTCAATTATACTTATTATGCCATTATTATTACCTTCGCCAAGGAGGTTATGTTTTCGTCGTGTTTGTCTGTCTGTCTCTTTGTCTGTTTGTCTGTCACCAAGATAACTCAAAAAGTTATGAACCGATTTGGATGAACTTTACAGGGATTGTTAGGTATGTTAGGAGGAACAGATGATTAACTTTTGGTGAAGGTATGTCCATCCGTTTGTTTGTATGTTTGTCTGCGTCATTTTTCTCGATGCCATAACTCAAAAGGTTATGGATGAATTTTGATGAAATTAACATGAGTTGTTGAGTATAACAAAGAGTAGATGACCAAATTTTGGTAATGGTTTGTTTGTTCGTTCGTTTGTCACTGTTTTTAATTTTATGCTTGTTAGCACAATAATTCAAAAATAATCAATGGATCTTTATGAAATTTATAGGAGTTGTTAGCAATGGTGAAAGACATAAATGATCAATTTTGGTGCAGATCGGTTGGTTCGTTTGTATGTTTGACTCATATTTGTCATTACGATTGTTAACAGTATAACTCAAAAAGTTATGAACGGATCTTCAAAAAAATTGAACAAACTGTTATTAATATAAAAAGGCACAAATGATTAGATTTTGGAGTTTATGCAAAGAAAATTATGGTTTCNATTTTATGCTTGTTAGCACAATAATTCAAAAAATAATGAATGGATCTTTATGAAATTTATAGGAGTTGTTAGTAATGGTAAAAGACATAAATGATCAAATTTTGGTGCAGATCGGTTGGTTCGTTTGTATGTTTGACTCAAATTTGTCATTACGATTGTTAACAGTATAACTCAAAAAGTTATGAACGGATCTTCAAAAAAATTGAACAAACTGTTATTAATATAAAAAGGCACAGATTTTGGAGTTTATGCAAAGAAAATTATGGTTTCAGAACCAATTTGAATTTTTGCTACCGTTGGCTTACTTGGCGGAGGTATGCGCTCTCAGATTGCTCTAGTTTAGTTCTATTATCATCGGCCCGCCATGGAGGTTATATTTGTCTCTTTGTTCGTCTTTGTCTGTCTCCAAAATTACTCAGAAGTTATGGCCGGATATTTACGGAATTTACAGGGATTGTTAGGTATGTTAAGAGTAATAATGATTAACTTAACTTCTAGTGAGGATAAATTCAACCGTTTGTTTGTTTGCCTCTTTCTTGGGGGTATAACTCAAAAAGTTACGGAATTATTAGGAAGTTTTGGATTTATTGCTAGAAGCAAATTACTTAATTTTCGTATTGATTTGTCTGTCAGTTTGTGTCTTTATTTGTCAAAATGCTTGTCAGCAACATAACTCAAAAAGTTATGGACGGATCTTCATGAAATATACAGGAATTGTTAAACATATTGAAAGACGCAAATGACAAACTCTGGTGGTGATCGGTTAGTCCAGTGTTTCCCAAACTCGAGTGTCGAGTACTCACACACCCTTGAGCTCGGTGTACGGTGGTACACCGCGCACCCCTTGCTTTTTTTCAATGCCGCATGCAAATAGAAAAGTTTGCAAAATTTATTTAAACGGGCATAGAAAAATATTTCAGAGAAAATGTTAAAACTATAACTACGGTAGAAGTGAGATTGTGATAGTTTATGTTAAAAATTTATAACGAGTTTTAGATTTCGTCGGTGTGAAATATATCGGTTTCATTCGCTATAGAAACTAGGGTACTGACTCTGCAGCCGTTGGTTACCAGTTACTGTTATTTTAAACTCCACTTGAACTTACGTTAGAGGTGAGAGGTATTGCATCATTCTTTCTGTAACCACAGTCTTAAACAGGTGTAGGCATCTGCTTTGCCATAGTAACGTTTCGGGTATAAACTCAACGATATGTTGATGGTAGTAAAGAAAATATACACCAATGGTTCAGTTTAAATTAAAGCATTTTCTATTCCTGTATTTTTTATTTTGTTCCTACCCACCGAAATCAAGCTACAGTACCGTAGATTGATACAAGGATGATGTTCAGATATAAGACTACATAGTAGAAAATTTTACCTCAGAGTTGCCTATGCAGTTCTAATGTTTTATTGTCCATTATATATTCAAAGCTTTATTTATTATTATTATAATATCAACTTATTAAGCAAAGTGCGTAATTATGCCATTATTCTAAATATCTACAAAGACTCAAACTATTTATAATGAAATTTATACCTTAAAGTTAAATGTCTTTTCTTCTTCAATCACACACATAACATTTTCTGTTCTACATTAGTCCTACCTAAAATTTGTCGAAAAAAAAATTATTACTTTGTACAGCTTCCGCGTACCCCAACCATCCACTAAATCGCGGACTGGTACGCGTCAAGAAAAGTTTGGGAACCACTGGTATAGTTCAGTTTGACTACTGTTTGTCAAAACGTTTGTCAGAACACAACTCAAAAATAGTTATACACAGATCATCAAGAAAACTACAGAAGCTGTTGTTACTGTCAAGAAGGACATATGATCAAATTGTTGGTGATAATGAAGAGGAGATGATACTTTCAAGACCAATTTAAATTTTTCCTTAACATTGCTTTGCTTGGTGGAGATATGGGCTCTCAGAGTGCTCTAGTTTATATATTTTCTTTCTATAACGAGGTGCGCGTTAAAATTTTCCCAGACTTCGCTGAAAGATGATAAATTGATGTAATTTTTATGACAGTTATCGTTCCATTTGAATTTTTCGTTTAAAAAAAATTCCCCGGCCTATTTTATTGCACCACTTGTCCTCTCTCTCTATATGACAGCGATTCCATATTTTAGACCCAAGTGTACCAAGGGAACTTTTTACTCAAACTTAATGGAATTCTGAGTGAATAAAAATCGTCACAAGTTGTTGGATTTTTAAGCGGCTTCGCTTGATTGCTGCGCAACGCTGGCTCTTCATATTTTGATT
>LQNS02278161.1:8552222-8564577 GCA_001587735.2 Parhyale hawaiensis
TTCTACTAACATAATGGCAATAGCTCATAGAGGATCGGGGTGTAAGTCCCGGTGTCTTTTTGGGAATGGGCCTTTTGGTTCGTCTACTGCCGCCTATCTAATCTAATCTAAATATACCCGATTACTGCTCATAGCCACTGGTCGCAAGTCTGACCGTAGGCCGATGGTGTTCAACTAGCCTGGCATCCACCGATATGGAGCGGCACCGTAGAAGTTGTGGTGGTGCAACGTAAGTCGGCCGCGCAGCAGTTTTTCGCGCGTAAGGCTACGGTATTTTCCGGAGAGCCACCGCAGGCCCCGGGTAACTCTCGGGAATTGTGGCCTGTTTGCCTAATTCCGACCGTTTACTACTGATTACGCGTCAAATACGCGGGAAACACGACCGAAATTTTTAATAGGGCGGTCCTCCTGTCTCTATCTGTAAAGCATATATCGATGACAAGCGTTACGCGCACCGTAGTGTGATTGTTATTGAGCTTTCCATTTCAAAAATGACGAGAATATCTGCAAGTCCGGTATTTTAGTTGATTACTATCATTAGTCCATGAAAAAAATTAGTTTTTATTGCCCTTATCAGGCAATCAGATTCGTATAATAATTTCCGTCTTGTATATAAATGCATATAAATAATGTATATACGGTATATACTGCATTTATCCCTATTATGATGGATCATGCTTTATGAGAATAAGGTAGAAGAAAATTCGAACTTTGCAGTGGCAACCAATCTAATTTCTTCCTGTCAAAGTGGAAGATATTGAAGACATTTGAAAAAGCGGCAGGGTCATTACTGAGTTTCGCTTTCTTCCCACAGTAGTGCTTTTTATGTATTTGCTCTGAGCTCAGCATGATTTTAGTAGAAGATCAACAAATTAAAAATATATTCTTCAGAGCAGTACCACAAATGGAAGCTAAGAAAACGGGGTTTTCTTTTTGCATTGATTCCTTTGTGCTATCATTTCGGTACAGTGCTGGCCGCTAATGCTTTATATCACTTCTGACATTTATCAATTTTAAAAAAATCAGTTAAATAGTTTTGATACCGACTACTGAACTGTCATCAAGCGCACCCAACCCAAAAAATTGTGACGGAAAAGTGACAGAAACCAAGAATCGAAAACGAACGTCACCTCACGTAAGCGGACACGCCGTTCTAAATGTTTTTGTGGAACTTATCTTCCTCAATATCAAATCTTTCTCGCTATGGCTCTGGTATTGTTGACAGTATTTTCTTAGACAAAAGTGAAAACATCGCCGAGAATTATTGTCAGCGCGTCTTGACAAAACTGTGAACATTTTTCGAACCTCTGAAATATCTCTCGACGGCAGTTACATACGTAGCTGTTCGTTTAAAGCAAAAATCGTGCACCTTTTTAAAAACGTACTATTCTGCTACATGAGAACTGATGATACCACACTAGCGTAGGCTCGTATTTTCGGCGCTTTCATCAACGGTCCCGAATTTAAGTGTTGCCCTGACGCTTTTACAAAGAAGGTAAAGAAAGGTAAGTCAGCTTTGACTGTACCCTCCCCTGAGAAACCCACATACACTGGTTCGTGCTGCAGATATAGGCCAACTGGCCCCAGAGGAGTAAGTAGAGCCGCTTCCGATCACGGGTCGCTAAGAACTATGACGCCGAAACGGAATGTTCAACGACCTAAGCCCCCCACCTTCCCATTCCTGGTCAGGCAGGTGCCCCCACCCATGCAGCTTCCGCATACCAAACAATTGCCGACTCAGCGCGCCGGACGCGACAAAGATCCCGTGACAGGCTTGTCGCTTGGACTCGGCACCTCGAGCACATGAGTCAGGCACGCATGGCGTGCTGCTGTTGAGGGTATAAACCTTCTGCAATAAAACGAAAGCGAGTTTGTATTGGTGACAGTGGGTTGTGTCGCTTGTGTGTCCAAGCCCAAGGCTTTGCTGAGCCCCTCAAGCATTGTCTGTTCGATGCGATGCAGAATGTTTCTTTGATTCGTGTCCTCTGCATGATGTGTGCTATACTGCTTGCTATGAGTTCCTGACGAGATTCTTTTATTGATTTATAAAATTTACGTACTGTTTCCGTGCTTTGTGCCTCTCGAATTTTGTTATGCTTACCGCATGGTTGGCTTTCATGTTTCCGGGCGTGAGTACAACCCCCCCCCCCCNTGCCCCTACAGCTCCCCTGCAACTCTCGACCCCGAAAGTTTTACCTCGCAGTGACCTCTCGCCCCGCAGCTGCAGCTTCTCCACATTGGTAAGCGCAACAAAGAAGTTTTATGTTTTTCAATTTATATGTAGTTGGTGCATTAGGCTACAGCTATCTTTTTACCCAGTACGCGCTTATGCGTTGAATTGGTCCGTGCTAATGTCCATCCACGAATATCCTTGTCACCCAAGAAACTCTAAAATGATGATAATTTTGTCGATTTTAAGTCAGCAGTATTAGTTTGTTCTCAAAATTCGAGAATAAATGAATAATAAAGATGATGTTTTAAAATGAGTACTTATACTTTACCTAATTAGCAGAGAAATATTGATTAAAATACTCGTCTTTTCTAAAAAAAATACTTGCGCAGTTTGTGCACAAGTACCCCATGCTGCAAAACTTGTTTTGAATTTACATGCATCTAACATTTTCTAACGCAAATTAAAAAAAAATAATTTGATTTATTCCCTGTAACTGTTCTATGTGCACACTTTTTATAACCCTATAGATGCACGCACTTTATGGTACAGATTTTGCGCATTTATAGCGGCTCTCAATAATTCTTGGAAACATTTCTGTGGCTCTCAACTGAAAATTTGATGTGAGTTTTGATCTTCTATTACTAATGTGTCAGCTGCAGATGACGCGCGCCCGCTCGATCGCTCTTTCCCGTTGCCGACCAACTGATATAAAATACAATTGAGTTTTCTGTTTTCGCAAACGAACGAAACGCTGTTGCAATCAATCAAGAAATAATTGAAACGGTATCTGCTAGCGATACACTCTGATATACGATGCGCGGGCTTCGGCAGCTGGCAGGCTAATGATATTAAACAAGTTTTTGAAGGCAATAAACTGGGATATTTAAGCGAAAATTTGTTGATGGTTTTAGCGATGAGGTTGTGGGAAGGTGTCGCATCTAAAGAATCGAGTTGCCCCAACAAAAACTGATATTACTTGTGACTCGCCCACTTGCTGAAAATATTTCGATTATTGAGAAAATTACATTCAACTTAATGAACCTTTCTAAGCCGAACCAAAACCTGCTCTTGGCTCGCGTTAGCAAACATCAAAGTCGAGGAATTTCCATAGGCCTTGCTGGTTTTTATTTTCTCCAGTCATGATTTTATAAATTTGTTTCCCTAAGTTTCGTCCATTTCATAAAAATTAGCTTCTATAAGCACTGGTGATATTTGACTCCCGACATGGTGTTTGTAGATTCTATCGTTGTTCCCGTTGTTTCGTTTCCGAAAGAGCATTTTAATCTTGTGACAATTGTCCGTGCAAAACTCACATGCTTTATCGCTCTTTATTGGAGGTATTTAAATCATGTATCAAGGGGCTGTTGAATTTATAAATTATTTATAGATTTATTCTTTCTTTCCAAAAACATTTGAACATTGTACCAAAAACCCATATTGCTAGCACATGTCCCGGTTTTTTCTAGATGACGATATTTAATTCCTGTGTCCCTTCTCTATATATTTACAGGTGTATTATTATTAATATTTTCATGCTAAATGAGACAAAAAAATACATATGCCAATTTCCCTTAAAGACTGCCTCTTACAGGAGACGTGGGACAAGTCACAGTTTATTGGAATTTGTACGTAGCATATGCAATAATATTGAATATTAAAACAGATTATCAACTGTTTTGGCAGAGTGCATGCTGTAAACGAATTCAAGAACACCAATACCGAATACCTGACACTAAGAATTCTAAACCTCAAAAAGGGGTTGATAGAATATGCGTCACGTATGACAAGGACTTTCAATAAGTTTCTAAAGCACGCCAGAAGCTAAGTTTATTTCTATTTTTCTATCTACAAGTGATCCAATGCTGTTGTCTGTGCTAGACGTGCCATCATGTTGCACTTGTTGGAAGGCCAGCGTATACCTCTTCATGAACGCCAAGGGCCAAATTTCTCGCTATTTCAATATTTGGTTCTGGAGATATTGAAGTTTTCATTGTATGTTTCTTAATTTTGGACGCGACTGTATATGAACCTCTCGAACCCATGGGCTGTCTCGAGTGCATTCTCCGAAGGGAATGTTGCAGCTGGCCGCAGTTCCTGCTGAAAAGGTTAGTTTGTTAGGTTAGGTAGGTTCTCTATATCACCCTTTCCGTTCCGCGAGGTGGGCTGTCGGTCGAAACAGCTTACTTAGTGCGTGAGACACGTCTACTTTCTCGTGTGGAGGGCCTCGAAAGTAGCCGTCCACCTTGAGTGTCTTTCTTTTGCTCTTTGCGTCTCTTTTCCCGCACTGAGCCGGCCGAGATTTTCTGGCACGAATGCCAAGATAAAATATTGCTACCGAGCTATGTACAACGACCTAGTCAGCACTATACGGATTACTCATCGAGTGGATACGGTGCTAAAACTATGACTATGATAATAATAATCTGTTTGTAAAGCGTTCGAATCTTCATTGTATTGAACACGACTGGCAACAGCTAAGTGAGGTGTGGTAATCATACTCTTGCATGCCTCAAAGTTTGGCAGTGAATGATCTTTGGAGGGCTTCAAGTTGTTCTAGCTTCTTTCTCGTAGTCGGTATCAAAGTGGAGGACGAGTTGCTCAATATGCTGCGGATATTAAGATCGAGGTCATTGATGTAAATCATGAACAGAAGGGGGCCAAGCACGCTACCATGTGGAACCCCAGATGTGCCCGGCGTCCAGTCGCTTGCTGTCGACCAGTGAGCCATGCTCGGATCAAGCCTGAATAGTCTCCCTAGATGCTATGGACTTCCAATTTTTTCATCAACCGTTGATGGGAAATTTTTTCAGATGCGTTTTCGAAGTCCAGGAAAACGAGATTTACTCCTTTTCCTTTGATTTCCATAACTTTCGAAAAGAAGTCCAGTAAGTTAGTTAGACAGCTTCTCCTATCCCGGAAGCCGTGCTAGGTGTCAGAAATGAGCTAGTGCAACCTCAGGAGGTCATTGAGTTGCTTCTTCAAAAGGCGTTCGACAGTTTTGCTGATGACCTTGTCAAGAACAGATCCTGTTTTCAGAAATTTACCTTTGATAGCGTAAATTATACTGGACGCTGGAGCAGTGTGAGGGCCATAAGCCTCTTCAAATCATCACTGATACGCAGTCTGGGACAGAAAAACCGCTTCCCATGCCCCAATTTTGTAACAATACTCCAATATTTTTCGGCGAGCCATGGACAATAAATTGATACGCTTACAAAAGCTACAAATCCTAAGCTGTGTAAAATGCTGATGGCTTCGCATCTATCCAAATGATACCTGAAGCGAAATAGGAAAGAAAACTAAATGTGTAGGAACTTTGGAATAACCCGTCGCAAACCTATTTACTCTCTCCACTGTACGTAATTTCTTGTATTAGCGCTATAGTTTTTGATGCCACTGACATTTCTCATTGCCTTTCAGTTTCACTAGTGCATCATCTAAAAAATTTTTTCGATGTCCAAATCAGTTTTCTTGCGTCCCATCTGAACCAAACTTTGTCAGCTTAAGGCTTACTCTGAAATATGCATTTTTTCTGCCGCCATATGCGCCTCGCCAGCGGCTTTGGAGCAGCATGGGGAATTAAATGGCAGATCTTCTCTCTATTCAGGCAGCGTTTCTCTTACTCCTCGAGTTCGGTGCTGTAAGATTGAGTTTGGTCGAATTACATGGGCTCGCTACAGAGCGCAACCTTCGACTACGGTAGCAACAACAAGGCAGATCTTGCAAGCTTCACTTACAGACGACGTTGAATAGAAAACGGACGGCGCGTCACCCACAACTCTTTGGTAGCAAAGTATTGCTTGTTAACAACCGTATCGTTTCAGAAAACTTTTTCCTTACCTACCGAAAAATTTTCTTTGCCCGCTAAAAATGTTTGCTTTTCTTTCCGGAAGTCTTTGTTTTGCCCACCGAAAATGTTTCCTGCGCTCACCGAACACATTTGTCTTGCCTTCAAGAAATGTTTAACTTGCCTACAGACTTATTTTTTTTAGTTGATATAGCAAATTGGGCTTGGCGGAAAGCTTCACAGGCTCTGACCATCCTTAATAACCCCTGGAGGCCTTTAATTTTTTATAAATTTACAAGTCATTGTTCTCAGCACTGGAGTCTGTCCTGTGAAACAAGCCCATAATTTTGAGTAGAATATTTCCATCATGAATAACTACAATCCTGGATCTGGAGAGAAAGGATGTCTATGTAAATTTCTCTTTTACAGCTATGCCATGTGTTTTCTATTCCACATGATGAGGACATTAAAAAAAGTTGGGTAGAACTTTCACACTTAGTACATTCTGAGAGGGGGGCAAAATTATCGACTGTTGTGAATTTGCACAGTATCTGTATTTTTGAAAAAAAACACATTTTGCTCCCACAACTCTTTTGATTTAGGCCTTAGTTTTTGAGATAATTGGAAATATATATATGTAGTTTTAGGAAATTTGAAAAGAATGGAACTCAATGAGTTTCATGCTAGAAAAAAATGATAGTTTTGAAATCCTTGAACCATTCCTAACAAAACCATAGAGCTGGATTCTTTATTTTCTATTTCGTTCTATCTCTAACTAAAATATAGGAAAAAAAAAACAAAGGATTTGGTTTTGAGTTGTGATGAAAAAATTATGAAGGCAAAAATAAAAAATCGGGTTTTATGGTTTGTTAGGAATATTTAAAGGATTCCAAACTGTCGTTGTTTTTTACCTAGCATGAAAACTCATTGTGTTCTATTTTTCTAAAATCTAAAGAAATACATATATATTTGCCATTATCTTAACAACTAAGGCCTAAATAAAAAAGTATGAGTAAAACGTGTTTCTTTTTCAAAAATACATATACTGTGCCAATTTCAGAACAATCTCTCTACAATCGATAATTTTGCCCCCCCCCCTCTTCTAATGTACCAGGTGTGAAAGTTCTACCCAACTCTTTTAGGTCCTCATTATATGGAAAGGAAAAATACATGGTAGAGCTGTAAAAGAGAAATCTACACAGACACCCCTCCCCCGCCCCAGAGCCAGGACTACTGTATACGGAGAGGAACCCACCAAATTTTTTCCCCACCTGTTGCAGGAAGTATGTTTTTTGACACAAAAACTAAATAAAATAAATGTCACTGTTATGCAGTCCTTGAACCACACTTCTCTCACAGATGACTTCCCTGTTCCCTACCCACTTTTCGCATTAAAATCGAGCAGCATTAAGGAACTAGTGTTCTCGCGGAAACGCAGCACGCAGCATATCGCTACCTATAAAACATGAGTCTCGGCAGCACTGAACACCGAACAGACATTGTTCACGGAGCGCGGACACACAAGTAAAGTCCAGCACTGTTTCCCGCACAGCTTACGATTTGTTGCAGCTGGCTGCAGTTAGCCAACTTCCGCCCGCTCGAAGAAAGTTAGCTCATTTTTACAACCTTTTGTGCATGAAGTGTTATTGGTAAGTCCCCTCAGGAAATTTTGAGCGGCCCCGGAAGCTTATTTAATGTTTTCGCTTCTTGGGCGAACCAACATTCTGATAGGGCTGGAAGGGACCGCGATCTATCTCTGTGTGTATTTTCCGCCGGATGTGGGATAGAAAAAATTTGGCTCTCGTAAAGGTATGAATAAATAAATGTAAATCCGATGACAGAGTCAGTCGGCCGCCACTTAGCTTGTCACGGCCTAAATCTGCTCCCACCAAACCGGCTTTCGCTATCTCTCATGAATAACTAAATTCCCACTTCTGGAAATGCCTGTTGATTTATTATAGCACTCTAGCTCAAGTTCAAAATTAGCTGCCAGAGAAAAATCTCCGTCGGCGTTTGAAAATGCAAAGATGCAAACGTTAAATTATGCAACTTTAGGCTTAAGTGCACTATTTGCTGGCGTTATAACGAGCAAGTTTAAAAAGATTTCTGAATTTATCGTTTCAACTTCCCAATTTAACGTCAATTTTTGTGGGAACGCTACTATTGACAGCCAGTGTAGTGAAACGACGGCGAGAATGTCTAAGCAACAGTTTTGTCAGTGTCCGCACTGTCTGTTCGGTGCTCAGTCAAGATTTTGTCTGTGGGTGTCTTGACTCATTGTCGGACATGCACTTATAATCGTCATGTGAGTTTTTGCAACGCAGCGGGCTATGAATTTCTGCGGAGCTTCTATCATTGATACGTTGCTAAATATACTAGTGAACGTTAATTAAATGGTTAACTTCCTCGGGAAATTGTAAAGCTTGTTTTCTCCTAAAGAATAAGGAAAATTATTTAGTCAACGGTATACAAAACTTGTGATGTTATGGGGCACAGTTTCTTCTGAGCTTTTAACGCTTTATTGCGCGTCCAGATTTTACGTTCACCTTAAGACCCAAGAACTTCTTAAGAGCTGATCGTATCTCGCTGAAAAATAAGCACCCTATTATGTTCTTTCACTTTCTTTCATGTAAGCAAACATGTTTTCCTTCTTAAAGCGAACAAAGGCATTTAGATTTTGGTTCGCAAAGTCATGATAAGCGTTGCAAGTTTCCACCTCACGCCTGTAATTAAAATCAGTAGCACAACTATTTTTTTTTAAAGACAGGCTTTCTACCTCATTTTCTCTCATGTTTAAGGACAGACTCATTACTATGTTTCCGGAGTAACCGCCGTGCGGCCTGATCTAAAAGACGGCTTCCTGGAGTTTTCCACATTGCTAGAAGGCTGTAAAGCGGCATTGAAGAATGCAATTTTACTTGTTTATGGCTCGTCACGTTAAACATTCGGAAGCCGCCTCCACACTTGCCATTTCCCGGTGACGACGTCCCGTAAATACTTCAGTAAGTGCTTCTCTTTCTGGACATTATATTGTGCAATTCCCATTAATTTCTGGACATTATATTGTGCAATTCCCATTAATTTCTGGATATTATATTGTGCAATTCATATTAATTTCTGAACATTATATTGTGCAATTTCCATTAATTTCTGGACATTATATTGTGCAATTCATATTAATTTCTGAACATTATATTGTGCAATGCCCAATAATTTCTGGACATTATATTTTGCAATTCCCATTAATTTCTGGACATTATATTGTGCAATTCCCGTTAATTTACGCATTGGAAGCTTCACGGCGCCTTAACTGTTTGTTGGTAGGTACTGACTTACTTCTGCATCGTAAATATGAAGATCAACTCTGCGTATATTAGTAGCAATTCACTTAAAAATCATTGCATTGACTGCTTGAAGATACGTGAAGGCGCTTGGACTAGCTGCCTGTCAGTAGAAAGTGACCTATCTCGGTATTGAAAGCGTGAAAACAAGTGAATGAAACGCATGTTATAAGAAATTTATTCATCTCTGAGCTTAAGGCCTAATGTCGCATCAGTGTGATATTCATTCATATAATTTTTCCTTTGTTAGTCTATTTTTATCCGTGTACCATTTCTATCTCTGCTTAGCATCCATCGTATCTCCTCCATTCATCCGGCAGAATTTTCTGAAGAGTACACAAGTTATTTCCTGCCCTACCTCCAGAAAGGCATTTGCAATTGGACTTCTGTATTCTCTCGTCGCCGTAAAAATTCTAGTGTTAGAAGGAACTCACCGGGAGGAAAGCTCTATTATAAACACAAGCTAGTTATCTGAGCGGTCTCGAAACTAACGAGAAGTAGAAAGAGTTCTTTACTCGGAGACCGATCCTGATCTGGTCCACGATTGCTTTATGAAACTCTGAACTAAACAGAAGATTTCATCGCGGCCAATGAGAGGTGCAATGATGAGCTGCTGCTCTTCTGTTCATTTCTAAGTCAGTTGGTGCTTCAAGTTTTTAATCTCGTGCATGTAAGTAGCAATGATGCGTCCTTGTATTTACTGCACCGAATTTTGTAGCGTTGCATAATACAAGATACTTGCTAGTGAGGGTATCACTTTTTAATATTTAAATGCTCGTTTTTGTCCTAGCAAATGATGTAAATTGGTAGCTACGGAGGCTACACTTCTGTCTATTTTTGTCTCGAAGATGACCTAAAAAGTTATGGACGGATCTCCACAAAATTTATAGGGATTTTAGTTAGGTATGTGAACAGGAGAAGATGCTTAACTTTTGATGAAGGTCCGTTCAACCATTTGTCTGGCTGCGTTTTTCTTCTCGGTAGCATATCTTAAAAAGTAATTGACTGATATTTCTGAAAATTGCCATAATAGTTGTATTACACTATGAGAAAACTACTAATTTTATCTGATCTTTTTCTAGCTTTGTCTCTGTGTTTGTTTTTATGTTTGTTAGCAACACAACTCTAAAAGTTATAAACGGTCTTCATAAAATTTGTAGGAATTATGAAACTGGTTGAAAGACACAAATGACCAACTTTTGGTGATGCTTGGTATGTCCGTTTGTGTCTTCGACAAATGTTTGCCAAAATGTTTGCCAGAGCATAACTCAAAAAGTTATCAAAGAATTTTCAAGAAAATTACATTTGAGGCACAAAGGACCAAATTTTGGTTGTTAATGTAGACAGATATCAGTATTCGGCGTCAAAGGGTAATTTCATTATATATTGCCATAAAATATAATACGGCAGGAGGAGTTCAAATCTTTGCTGCTACAACTACTACTACAAATCTTTGCTGCTACAAATACTACTACTGCAAATCATTGCTGCTACAACTACTACTATGTAAAGTATTGAAACGAATCTCGTTGTGTAAAGCAACCTTACGCACTTGCTCCTAAACTCACTAGGTGCTGTTACACTCTTATGTTTTTTCAGCCCACTATGCTTCATTTTTATTCATACTCATACTGACAATCTTTATTGTGTCCTCTCTCGCATTTTGAATACGTACGTACAGTTTTCCGTGCACGGATTGTGTATTTCAATTTCCACACTTCTTTTTCTGTTCCTTTCTCCAAGATACGTCATATTTTGGTTTAGATATACTTTGTCTAACTTACACTATAATTAGCACAGACTGAAAGGTACAAACCATTTATGGACCACTCGAAGCTTTCAAAAAGTCGAATCCTTATGGTAGAGTAGATATTGTTGTTATAGGATTTGTAGACTAGATATTGTTGCAGTTGCACTTGAAGGGTTGCCGTAGACTGTTTAAACAGACTCGCCTCTCTAGAGAAGGTGATAGTAGACACCGAGCAACTCTCCAGTTCCAAGAACCCTGATTAGATACCGTAGCCTTGTCGTGTACAATGATGTTATAAAGTTGCTCTCAAAACTCTAGTAGTAGTAGCAGTAGTAGTAGTAGTAGTAGTAGTAGTAGCAGTAGTAGTAGTGGTGATAGTAGTAGTAGTTAGACGACCTGAACACTCGTCTTCTGAGGACTCAGCCCAAGCTTAGCATCACGGAGAGCTCAGTGCGCCTCATCCACAGAATCGAAAATATTATCATTGCAGGATATTCAGCTCTAGTTCCTTATCTGGCTTCCGTATAAGAGGTCACGGTTTTATTCTGTCCCGTGTGATAAGTTTCAATGCTTCGACGACGAAAACCGTTCGCATTGTAGATGATCCATCTATCTCTTTTACAATTCCAAGCTTTCAGATACTACTTTTTGTAATACTTCAATTCTTATTAACTAATCATCTAATTTACCGTGAATTTAAAACACCAGCGGATTTCTTTTCTGTATAGCTGCAGAGCCAAAGCGACCTCACTCTGATTGAAATAGCAGCTCCGAAAACTCTCAGCCGATTACCATGCAGCGTCGATGCTAATCAGTGAAACTATAAGCAATTTCAGGAGGCTGTTAGACTTAATTATGAAGGGTAGAGACAAGTCAATAGAGGCTCTGAGTTGAGCTGTGATCGCTTAGAATTTAAAGCTTAATTGAATACAATGATATATGTAACACATTGTCATAGGAGCATTATAAAGTACTTTATGTAAGAGACTTTATAAGCTGTGCTCGAAGTTAACTATTATGGGATCGTTAATAATGTATATGAATTGCGCAAGAGCTAAAAAAGTTACATGCTTTCGGCTCTTGTATGCTTTACCTTCCATATTAAGCAACAACTTTTGTAAGAATGATATACTTAAATCCTTAAATCATTACCGAACGGTTCTTTCCGGTTTCAAAGCAATAGGATCCTAAAAACCTCCATATGAGGTCTGTAATTCGTGCAGAGGTATTTCGTGCAGGAGTATTTCGTGCAGGAGTATTTCGTGCAAGAGTATTTCGTGCAAGAGTATTTCGTGCAGGAGTAT
>LQNS02278161.1:8569197-8581542 GCA_001587735.2 Parhyale hawaiensis
AGCTGAACGACGATATTAGTCTCGCGAGTCAAGTAAGAAAAATTCAACGGAAAAAGAATATTAAAAAAACAATCTTAATATGAGTAGTATAATACGTAACAAAGAACAAATTTCATGAACACATTTGTTGAATTACAACGGAACGCAGGTTATTTTTCAATGTAACGGCCGTTATATCCTATGACGTCAAAAATGCTTTAATTCATAGACTTAGTCAGTTCATTCACATTCATAGAATCAGACACTTTTTTAATTGTCGTAGTATCCAGACTGACGGAGTCCGATGTTTCAAGACCGACTCCGACTCCTGGCCCTCCAGTTTTACGGACTTCGACTCTGGTCATCACGTTTACAGACTTTGACTTTCGACTCCAACTTCGACTCCGACTCCTTGATACAACTAGCATTTTATGTGATCATTAATTTAGTCCAACTGCTTTTTTTTTTCCAAACTATACATTCATGTTATGCTACAACGCGTATTTTTGTCATACCTATATACACTGATCATTGGCATCATCAGTATTATTAATTAATCACAGATTTATAATTCATTAATTATTATCGTCCAGAAAAACAGTTTAAACACCTTAAGCATTGAATGCCAAAAATATACCCCGGCTGAAGCTCAAGAAAACATATTGTTTGCAATTGCTATGGAATCCTTTATTAATTGCACCATTTGGGACTGAAATTATCAACTTAATTCATAAAATATGAACAGATAACATTCGGCATGACTCTGCTTAGACCATCTAGGTATTCCATTATAATGACAAACACGTGGATTAAGCAAAAAACAATTATATGTGTCCACATTAGCAATATCTTACATTGTTTTTACAATTTAAGACCAAAATTATCAATGAGTTTAAAAAATTGAGATATTTTCTATGGTTGTTTTTCAGAGTCGGAGTTTGGCATGAAATTCCGTCTCGAGCTCCTGGAGCTAGTGAGTTTCCGACTCGGACTGTCTTATAAATCCTCAGACTCCGGCTGACTCCGACTTCCCAACCCTGGTAGCATAAACAGACCTCAACGTAATTTACATGGCATTCCTGTTTCGAAGTGAATAATATACCATCAGCGTAAATTTTTCTCTTGATGATGGTTCAAAATATTCAGTGGGATTCAGATCTGGAGAATTTGGCGCCCGCAACATCAATCTTTCATCCATGGATCCCAGAGAAGCCAGATACTCACATGATGTTGCTGTTGCAGGATGGGAAGGGACATTATCAAAAGTTTTTTTTACAAATTAAGGGACAACCCTAGCTTATCGAGCCAAGAGCTAGCGAAAACTAGCGAAGTTGATTTGTACTGCATCTTCCGTCATGATGGAGCCAACAATTTCATCGTTAATGATGCCTACCCTCGACATTACTGCCCACCGCCTTGGTGGCGATGAAGACGGTGATACAATTTCTCAATTTCTCGTTTATATATCCCACCCCATTCCTAGCTTCACTCATCGGGGCTTTCTTACTTCTAAGGCGCCTCTAGTCTCATCTGTGAAGGAGACAAAATGAATAAAAAAATGAATGTCCTCTTTCAAGTTTGTAGGATCCCAGTCAACCCTTAGTTGCATATGCCGTTTCGTCAATGGAGGTTTTCGACGGGATATGTCACTGCTGCAGTTAAACCTTATGGACGGTTTTGAGTGTTTTTTTCACACGTTGGGAAGGCTTGCATTCTCAAAATTGATATACTGGTGCTTCGGGGACACTTATTCACTTTACACCCACTACAGCAGCATGCCATGCGTGTCTGACTTCCGTGCTAAAGGTCCCGAGTTCTAGTGACATGCCTGCCTAGAGATTTTCGCGGCTTCCGGAGTGCTTGAGTCGGCAATTGTTTGGTATGCGGAGCTGGGTGGGGGCACCTGACTGACCAGGAATAGGAGGGTTGAACCTTCCGTCGTTGAACCTTCCGTTTCGGCGCCATAGTTCTTAGCGACCCGTGGTCGGCTGCGGCTCTATATCTGCAACACGAACCAGTGTGTGTGTGGGTTTCCCAGGAGTGGGTACAGTCAAAGTTGACTTTACCCTTACTTTACTCTCAACTTTCTCCATGTCTCATCAGGTCATGACTTCCAGTTTCCCTTTATCAGACCTGTGCTTTCGACTTGAAGGATCTTTCAAGAATCGCTGGAATATCTTAATATGTCACCCTAAAATTCTTGCAATGGCAACGCATGAAGATCCTAGTACAGCCTGTTTCATTATATATGTCTTTTCAGCATCAATAAGATTTTAAGCACGTCCCACATTAAACCTTAGTTTATTGGATTTTTATCTTGATTATAACCATCTCTAAAAAAACAGAGACTAATATTATGGCCACAACTTCAAAATTAACAATAAACAAATGTTATAAAACAGTCTAAACACCGTGTTGCACTCTTCATTCATATATGAGACAACCATGTTCGCTTGAAAATACTTAAAAACGAAATAATAATTTATCGGGACTATTATCGTTGCTCACGGTGCATAATTTCAGACATTTCGGTAGCTGAATTTCGGTGAGCAATGAATTTGCCTCTCATGCAATTTCGACATTTCATTATTTCAAGCAAAGACCGAACCTTTTTGCATAAGACCATCTCGTTTTCCTTACTCGTATCGCGACGCATTGTTTTGAGCGTTGCATTATCAGCCCGCCTCCCTGACAGGCCGATGGAATCCTAACGCCAATGCCAGCAGCACTGAGAGAATCGTATCAAAAGAGCGAATTATCTCTGTGGCAGTGAACATCGCATTCGCTAAGCCAGCTTTAATGCCTGTAACACCTCTCTGAGCATACACACAAACTGTAAAGTTAGTCGGCTGTGCAACGTGGTAACGTAATCCATTTATCCCAGCTGGATACAGCCCTAGCTGTAACTTAGGGAACAGCCCACGCAGTCTAACTGCAGTCCCGCGTAATTACGCTTATGCTTGTGTTCCATGAAGTTGTTGGTACAAAGGCGTTTACGTTCAAAACGAACCGAGTTAAATCAAAAAGGATTTCATTGCTTGCTGTTTCGGTGAACTCTATGAGTTTTGCAGACTGTAAGATTGGAGTTTATTGGACGAGAGTGTGTAAGGGAGTAAAGTGGATGGCCAGCGTGCCCTTGAAATGGAACAGTGCCCTTGCGCTGGTGAAGGAAATGGAGGTGACAGCGTAACGTTGGCAGCACTGGTGACCTTGAAATAGAATATAACAGTGCCTATAGAAAGAGAATTAATTACGAAAGCACTTGAGAATAAATGGAGTTAGAGCTGACGAAATTAAGTGGACATGCGCTTGCTATAGGACGTAATAGTACTTATGCAAAGGAAATGGAGAAGAGGAAACTTTGAGAACAAAAAGCTGCTCCATTTACGGTGCAAAATCATAGTAATTAGTAATCGTTCTCTTTACTGGGAAAGCTATTGTGATTTTTAGACAGAAAAATGTAGTACCTATACAATAAAATTCTCAGCGATGTACAGTGGTATACGCTACAGTTTATCAGTAAATATCGATTTGTTTTACTTTTTTTCAGCACGAATTTGAGTTCCAATGGCCAGTCGTTCGCTGCAATGTTGTTGGATATGCAGAAGTACCTTCAGAAGATATTCTGGTGAACCCTTTTATTCTTAGAATATTCGTGGGCCCTACACCCTGAAGGCTTAACCCAAGCGCCTTACCGCGGGAGTTGCTGCATCTGGTCGTAGTTCCTACCGATAAGGTTAATTTGTAACGTTTGCCCGTCTGCACCATGAGGTGGTCCGCCGATTTTCGTACGAGTCCTATCTCACGAGATGCCTACCTGATCACACCTGCTCCAAAGTTGCATCACTTTTTTTGTTTTACCTTTTCCTCTTCCTTTCCTTGAGATGATTTGCGTTTATATCCCAGCCAGTATAGTAGCCAGTCCCTAAAATTTTAGACACTTGGGTGAATTTGTCGTCAAGTTCTAAGACCTTCCGGTTGAAAAGCTGAGATTAACTATACGACCTGCAGCGCTTCTAGGCTTAGAATCCCTGCGCTACAAACCTGTTTGCTCATAACTAACTATAATCAGCATTTGAATACATCAGTTTTAAATATAGGGCAAGTCTAGGTACTTCCAAGCGCATTCGCTCATCTCCATGCAATATAGTCGTTACATGACCATTTATTTTTGTAAAATATTATGGGCACCTCCAAGCACAGTCGCATACTGCGTTGCCGAGGTCGCTGCCCGGCGCTACGTGGCGTTTCGGTATAAAAATACCCTTCATTATGGACCGTTCTCATGCAAATGCTCCCTCAGTTCGTTCGTAGCGCTCTTCAACGACTTCCTCGGATGTTCCTCATCTCTTGAGGGTGAATGTAATGCTCGGGAGATCCCATTTTATTTCCCCATTCACAAATGATTAAATATTCATAAGAGTTGGCATGTTCTCTTTGCAGGACTAAGGTTATGGCCAAAGTTCACTTGAAATGAGTCATGTTCATACCAGGAGTAGTGCTGCGGAACTCTTGAAATTTTTGGGAGGGAAGGACGGCCATAGCTGCTGTTTTGCTTGCTTAGCGTTGCCAGGAGTTTCGTGTCAAAACTTTGTAGCTCCAGAATCCTTAAAGGAATTTGAACTTTGGGTTCCTGGCTGCACGCCGCCATCGTTTGCTGTCCGTACCTGCCTGCGTGGATTCTGTTTCATGAGGTCCCGTACCAAAGGAGTGCAGGGTCTTAGCTGTTACTGCAGTGCACGTAACTGCCCTCTTGCTCCGTCAGTACGTCGTTTATAAGAGACGGTTGTACTGATATTTTGCTTGAGCTGTTTCCCACCTCTCTCTTGGCAACGTTCTTTTTCAGGTGATTGTCAGTGCCGAGTACTCACAGATTATGAGTTTCTGCTGTCCGCAACATATTTTTTGCCAGGTATTGCCAGTGTAACAGCCTGGAGTATATACACAGTCGTCTTTATACCCTGGAATTTAATGTCCTGCACTAGATTATACACCTCGTATATTAAGACATTAAGGCCAAGTTATACTTCGGGGTAAGAATTTGCTTAAGTCAATAATTCAAAGCGCTTCAGGTAGCTTATACCCAGTGACATGATTGTGTTGAGGGATGCAAACCAGAATTGTCTAAGATTACCGAGTATTGGAGTACAGCATTGTCAGGCACTGTAAGTTTAGTGAGAAAGCCTGCTTACTTAAATGATGAAATCAACATATATGCATACTAATAAACGTTTACGATTTTATAAAAATTTTTTACTTAGCAAAGTATTGAGCTACACCTATGTAATTTAAAATTGATTGTTAACAATATGTACTAGAAATGATATTAGTAGTTTAAAGTATTGCTAAACACTTTTCCTTCCTGATCTTCAAAGTAGAGACTAGTAATTCACTTCATGCTTGTAAAGCTTATGCTTGATTCCTAGTTGGACCATGTCTTGCGGTGCAAAACTTTATTGCTCATAGCTACTGTAAGGCAATTTTTTCATCGGGTTGCTTCAGAAATAACAGGTTCCGATTAAAATTGTTTACAGATTACTGACTTGGAAAAATTTGAATCTGTTGCCGCATAATTGTTGTTACTATTATTAAAATACACCAGACTGGCGATGTGAGAACGGAGGAAACTCCACAAGATTATCAACCCTACTCAACCAGTCCAGCAAGAGATGAAAGAAAGAAAGAGAGAAGTAAAGACCACAGAATCACTCTGTTTACAAAGAGCTAAAAGGTGCCAGTGCTCGCACCAACAAAGGCAGAGCCATCAAGATATGTTCTGTTATTATCACCTAATCCATTTTTTTATTATTCTAGTCATTAGTTATTGCACGGTAATCCATGCTTTTATTACTACCCCGTGTATTAACATTCATTCTTCTACTACAACTACTACTCTTTGCGCTATCATTCATTCTTCTACTGCCGATATCATCCGTTTCACTATCACCCATTTTGCACAAAATACATATTGCAGTATTATATCTTTGCACGGCGTCATCCAACCGTTTCAGGCAGGGCATACAGACGCCGGTCAGCCGTCGTCCTCAAAACATATGGCAAGGTTGCTACAGCGCCCACCATCGCTTCATTCGGGAACTAGCAAATGATACTCCATAAAGCCATAGGCAAGCAACACGGCTTGTGCCTCGAGAAAAATGGCTGACAGCTGCGTCTTGATACCTCGTGCTATAACTGCTACACGCACTTGCGTCTCATCTCTGGCATATAATACTGTGCTATATCGGCTGGCATCTGCTTTGGAATAAGTCCAACTTGGTGTACGTCCTGTTAGGACATGAAAACGTTTGGTTGGTGTATGACCCTTGTTTGAAACATGAGTCGTGTGCCTTGATGGCTTGCTGCACGTGCTGTACCGTAGTGGGCGTATACGTCCTGTTTGGCATAAGTTTAGTATATACTTCCTGTTTTGTGTCAGTTTGGGATAAGTTCACTTTGCTTGGTATAAACTTCGGTATTTGTCCCACTTGCTATAAGCTTAGTGTATGTCTTTTTTGGTATAAGTGCGATTAAGGACCTGCAGCAGATTTGGGACGCTCACCGAGATACTGCTATATATAAAGGATAGAAACTAATAATAGAAACACTATCTTCAATACTGTGATGTTATGGTACAAACCGTAATGAACTGCATTGGACAACACACCTAGCTGCTACACAAGTGTTGGAATAAATCCGTTCACATAGGCAGAAATCAAGCATAAATCGAACAGATTGTTGTATAAAGTTCAAACATGTTCAGTCGACTTCAGAGGAAGAAAAGACAACCAAAGTGTGATATTACAGTCCGTTTCTAGAGAAATCGAACATTCTGTGGTAGGAAGCTACAATTTATAAAGTAACGCATTATCGTAGGATTCCGAGCAAGCATCAACAAGGATGTTGTGAAAGATTCCCATTCCTACAGAAACTAAACATTCTGCAGTACATACTCCAAGCTTCCGTAAATCACACATTATCGCCACTGAACTCCAAAGGAACAACGTCAGCAAGAATGTCACAAGAGATTCCGTTTCTACAGAAATTGAACATTCTGTAGTACAAAGCCCGGGATTCCGTAAATCACACATTATCGTTGGGCTACGATGAGGCTGAGAGCTCTCGCAAATGGCCAACAGTGGATTTGCAAGGCTTTGGAACAGCACATTAGGCGTTGCACTCTCCTACCAAGCGATTAAATAGCTTCAGTATGCGGCAGTTATTTACGTGGGCCCTGCATGGCTGTGCGATGTTTCCTTCAATCGGCCCATTTAGATAGCGGAGTCGGTGAGGTATTACAGCTGTCTATGTGCTCAGTGGGCTGAATNGCACTCTCCTACCCAGCGATTAAATAGCTTCAGTATGCGGCAGTTATTTACGTGGGCCCTGCATGGCTGTGCGATGTTTCCTTCAATCGGCCCATTTAGATAGCGGAGTCGGTGAGGTATTACAGCTGTCGATGTGCTCGGTGGGCTGAATTGTTCGATCTCGTGGTATGATAATAATAGGTACATGGTTTAGACGAAATACTAGAGAGGTACTGGGCTATTACTATCCACGTCCTCAACCTGCCTTATGACCTCACGTACTCCCGGTAATGGTAGGTGCAGGGTTGAGACGAAATACTGGAGAGCATGACCCGATAATGATAGGTGCAGGAGTTGGATGAAATACTGGAGTGTATGACCCGGTAATGATAGGTACAGGGGTTGGACGAAATACTGGAGTGCATGACCCGATAATGATAGGTGCAGGGGTTGGACGAAATACTGGAGGGTATGACCCGGTAATGATAGGTGCAGGGTTGGGACGAAATACTGGAGTGCATGATCCGGTAATGATAGGTGCAGAGGTTGGACCATATACACTAGGGAGTGCATAGCCTGGTAATGATAAGTACAGAATGAAGAAAAAACGAGAGGAAGTAGAAATTATTGCGGTACAAAGGTACGGCCCCCACATTAGCCAATTTGTTTTTGTGCGATCTTGAACAGCAGTACATGAATGAATGTCAGGATAGTTTTAAACCTATATTTTATATAGATACCTTGATGACACATTTGCAGTTTTCAAAGATCCATGCCATGCTCCATTATTTTTAAATCACATAAATAGCTACCATAACAATATCAATTTTACCATGGAATGCGGAAGTAACAATTGTATAGCTTTTTTAGATCTTGGTATCAAGCGCAGCGAACATATATTTACGTCAAGTATATTCCGTAAACCAACCTTCACGGGATTAGGATGTAGCTTTTTTTTTAGTTTCTGCCCCATGAATTACAAACTTAACGCGATTTGCACTCTTCTCCATAGAGAGTTTAAGTTATCATCATGTTATCTAACGTTTTCATCAGAAATAGATGTAGATTTTTTTACGTGCATTTTTTTACTAGCAACGGATATCCCACCTTTTTGTTTGATAAAATAGTTCACAAATTTCTAAACGACGTTTTAAGCAATAGAACGCCAGTGGGTACGGTAGAAAAGTGCAAAGTTTATGTTTCAAGCCAACGCTTCTTATGACATGACCAAATATTCAAGTCCATGTTAGCAAAGTTTTATCCCAAATAGACTTCATTTTCGCACTCAGAAATGACTTTCCAACATTGTGTACAAATATTCTTGCGGAACTTGCGAGAGTTTTTATTTTGGAAGTACTCAGAAGCAGTCTGAAATCAGATTTTATCAGCATATGGGACGTTTCTTCAGAACGAACCTTCCTCTAACAGTTTTACCTCATTCCCCTCCCAGACAGCATTGCGAGCAGACCGGCCGCGCTCACTCGCTCACACATTTTGAAATAGTATCTTCAGCTAATACTTCAGATATCAGAATTTAAGAATCCTTGGATATTGTAAAAAAACAGACCAATTCTTAACTCTGATAAGTTGGATGAAAAACAATTTAACTGTTCATAAATCGTTCTGCAATCCACTTAACACTTCACTTCCTAGTAGGACAAATTCTTTACTCCGAAGTCTTGTGCTAAGTAATCTTGTGGCATCGGATGCACTAATTGATGTCTAGAAGTATCGACTTGCAGGTATCTGCACGCCGAGCAAGTAACATCTTACTTTGACGGTGTCATCAGTGTGATGAGTTACCATATTTGCAATGTGTTTCTGAAACGCAAATCGCATCAAACTCATTGTAAAAAAATGATACCGATCTGAAGATGTCATTATAATATTGGTCGAATAATAATGGGAAATCTCAAAGACTGTACCTGTCCAGGCTCTGATATTTTTAAAATTTATTTACAGAAATCAGCTGCTAGATCAAATTGCTGCTAGCATTACATTCCCTCTAATCTATTTTAGCACCATTGCAAAGAATGAGATTCTCAATATATCACCGTGATACATTGTGCGCACCAGTTTATACAAAATTTGCCTCCTCCTCACAAGTTATTTACTTCAATGTGTTCTATGCGGTAGTTGCAAACTGACGCCGGCAATGCTTTGTTTGTAGCCCTTATATTTTCTTCACATACTTGCTGACTATAGACAAGGCCTCTAGTACTTTCTCATTGCTGCATGATTTGTGTCTATTTAATCATTATAAGGTCCGAACTGTGCGATCGCTTACATTTCAGTTTTAAAGCCCTCGGTAAAATGCCAACAATTTTCCTCGGTAAAATGCCAAAAATTTTCCTCGGTAAAATGCCAAAAATTTTCCTCGGTAAAATGCCAAAAATTTTCGCTGTAAATAAGTACGACGCGACCGCTATGAAAGCTGTAGCATGTAGCCAATATTAACGAGACCAAAACAGGAAGCTGAAATTGCGGAAACATAAAGAAAAAATGGCCTTGGCATCCTGTTGTGGAAATGATTTCTATAGGAATCTTAATGTTAGAATCCTAGCTAGGGCGTGCGTATGCGGCTACAGGCTGCTTGACCTAAGGAGTTTGTGACTTTGGGTAAAGCAATATACTTGCGGAACAATAAAACATGCAACCAGTACAAAAGGAAGATATATTGTACTGCTATCAAGGCATTGAACTTCACGCTGATTTACAAGAAATCCCAAACTCATTATGTATCAGCGGTTGTGAGCACTGCGGAGATAACTCGTTCTTGATTCTTCTTCCATTGGTTGCAGTTCTATGACGCTACCGAAGACAACTGCAGTAGGACCTCTACACTTGTCGGGTGGCGTGCATATCGACAACTGAACCTCGTCTGAAAAATAATCTTTAAAATGGCCTAGTTCTTTGCCTACATTATATGTTGTGTTTTTATTCAGCCTCAACCGCTTATTACCAGATCGACCTTTTCACAAAACTCTTGAACCAAGAACACTTTATCCATTCCCAGACGACGTGATTTTTATAATACCATCGTTCAAAGGGAGACGACATGGACATAATATACAGTAAGTCTTACTTTAATTGAGAACTCTTACCGTTTTGACCGTAACATAAAGTTTATTTTCACTGAACTTTCGTTTAGAGTTGAAAATTAACGGTTTTAACGCGATGCAACTTTTACTCCAATTATTGATCCTTGTTCTAGCACTGAAGCTTGACAGTTTTAACATGACGTGAATTTTGCTTTCATCGAGACTTCATCCAACATCGTAGAATGACGTTCTTAATGTGACGTAACTGTTACTTATCTATGAAAAAAAAGACCCACAATACCAAACAGTGCCAACTTCCAAAAATACACAGTGCATGCATGCTCGTAAAACGGTTCAAAACCTGTAAACTTGGAAAGAACCACGGAAAACATTTCACTTTAGAAACTGCGTCTTGTAAACAATTCTGCCGAGGGCCTTCCTTACTCTAGCTTTTGTCGAGAAATTTCGCATTCTGCTTGAGGGTCTGCGGGACGACACTCTGCGTTATGTGATGCAACGCGCTTCCTCTCAATTTTGCCTTTGTAATCTTATAGAGGCACGACTGCGTCAAAAGGCACAAAACAAAGGTGCAGCGAAAAAATAAACCGTGCGTAACGTCCGCAAGAAAGTTCAACGATGGAAAAACGCTGCAACCGGAACAAATTAAAAGCATCAGCATGTACAGAAGTTACAACTGAAACAAAGGCAAAAAACAAGAACAGAAGGAGCAACGACAACACGGCACGAAACAAAAGCTGCAGTGGAAAAAACAATACTCAATCGTCTTGACATACACTGGGAGACATCCTCCACAGCTAAGGACTCCTTCTAAAGAAGTCGCAAACCCTTAACGGCCAGAGCTTCCGAAGCCACCTTAATCCGTCTTCTTCTCTCTTCCGCTCCAACTACACAATTTTAGCATCCTTAAGCTCCGCATATCAGCGACTTTTGATCGTGCTTGCGTGCATTCAAGGTCGGCTCTTAAGCTGAGATTCTTGTCCCCCTTTTTTTTTTCTTCTCTTTTTCCCAGTCCTCTGTATCCTATTGACATAATGGCAATAACTCATAGAGGGTCGGGGTGTAAGTTTCGGTGTCTCTTTGGGAATGGGCCTGTTTGTTCGTCTACTGCCTCCTATCTACTAATCTAATACGAACAAAAAGCCCAGTGCAACAAGAGACACAACAAGAACAAAAGGTGAAAACAAAAAAGTATTTAACGTAAGTAAAATACTAAATGGATTGCGAAAAGTCAGAACGAGAACAAGCAGCACAACTGGAACAGATAACAGAGCGGGCATAATCAATTTTCACTTTTTTCAGTCCAAGCTCGTTGACAAGTCTCTACCCGCCATTTATAAGTATATTTTCCTGACTTAAACACGCCATACTTCCTGTTCCGGCCATCAAGAGATCGTTTTAAAATATAACACACCACCCTAGATTTTCATTGTACTTAGCTTCAAATAGCAATCTATTTGTACTTAGCTTTCACCTCGCTTTCACATCACCTGGACCTACCGATCATCTCCCCTCGGTGTCGCTGGACTATCCTTTCGCTTCAAATAGCCCGCTATTTGTACTTACCTTTCACTTCGCTTTAATATGACCTGGACCTACCGATCATCTCCCCTCGGTGTCGCTGGACTTTNCCCCTCGGTGTCACTGGACTTTCCTTTCGCTTCAAATAGCCCGCTATTTGTACTTACCTTTCACTTCGCTTTAATATCACCTGGACCTACCGATCATCTCCCCTCGGTGTCGCTGGACTATCCTTTCGCTTCAAATAGCTCGCTATTTGTACTTACCTTTCACTTCGCTTTAATATGACCTGGACCTACCGATCATCTCCCCTCGGTGTCGCTGGACTTTCCTTTCGCTTTCCTTTCGCCTCGGTGTCACTGGACTTTCCTTTCGCTTCAAATAGCCCGCTATTTGTACTTACCTTTCACTTCGCTTTAATATGACCTGGACCTACCGATCATCTCCCCTCGGTGTCGCTGGACTTTCCTTTCGCTTCAAAT
>LQNS02278161.1:8587108-8613373 GCA_001587735.2 Parhyale hawaiensis
TTTACATTTTGAAATCTGAATTTTCTCCTATCTTATTCCCATAGAGCGTGACAGGAAAGATATAAATATATAAATAAATAAATAAATAAAAACACGACGTGAATTATTATATAGTAGATAACAATTACTTGTTGACCAGAAAGTATCACAACTCTTTTATGGGCCATGCAGATATATTACAGTATGTGTATTGTAATCTGAAAAGTTTTCAATGTTGTAATGTGTGTAATGTGTAATAAACCTATCAACCTATACAGTGAAATTCTTATTTTTTAGTCATTTTAGCTACTTACTTCAAAATCATCATTATGACTCAAGAAATACTCGTTTCAATTTACCAGCTGTTCACCATGAAATGGAAAAGCATTCTACAATAGTCCAAACCGTAAATGCTTATCACTATCACAGGAATTGTCCAACCAATGTTACACCAAACTTTCACGTATTATTTTAGAAACCGTTGTCTTAGCTCTTATAGTAATCCTTACTATTATTGTGAACGGTGTGACTGATTTTACATGCGGAACTGTAGCATTGTATGGTATCGGGTTAGCAATTGTTGACGTGCATTTAAGGAAAAGTACCATGCACTGCACCATAATGAAAACTAGTGTAGCCTCAGTCAGTGCAATATTTTTGTGTTTTGGATAGAATAATTTCGTTTTCAATATTTATTTATAAGTGTAATATTTGTCCTAGTCGTAACCGAAAATTTTTTAATTTCAGTATTATCAAAGAAGGCCCATCTATATTCATGAACAAAAATGTCTGATCATAATTAGTGCAATGTTCAAACGTCTAAACCAGTGTACTAGGTTATTATTGCTGGAGATACAAATATTGGGTGATTGTGAGTAGTCATTACCATGTGAGTTTTCGACCGAAGTACGGCTCAAGTTATTTACATTTGATAAGTATTATCAACATTATTTTATCGTTTACTAGATTGCTGATTGACATTGGTGACCTTTTCTAACAAGATGTCCCATAAGTGCCTTTTTATTTTTAAGTGACACGTTTTCAATTTTATTGTATTAGGATAGACTTCTGTATTATTGTATATTTTCTGCAAACTCTTTTAAATGTGAAAACAATAAAGCTGTAAATGTGTATTAATGTCGCAACACATTTTCTTACTTGAAAGTGAAAATTTTCAGTCATTTCATAATACGAGGTCTTTAAAAATTTTCGACGTTCCCGTGCACCATATTAAATATCTCGCTATATATGTAGCTTTAAGTAGCTGTCTCATCCGGAGTGCATGCTTCGGAAGCTCAACGCAGTCTTAACTCAGTGAAGGCACTGCGAATACAACAACGTTAACCGTAACCCCTCAGACGGTAGTTGTCGAGGTGTTCGACAGCTGCTGGTGATTACAGGGACGCATAACAATTACAACACGATTTTTGTGCGGCAAGTGACAGTGGCGTAGCACACGTTGGCCTGGCGTTGTCCTTGCAACACGTCTGTATGCAAACAGTGAAGACTTTTGAGTATCGTAGTTTGCTTCGTGGCCGTCAAGTTATTCTCTCTCTGCTGTACAATAAGTGCATTACACTCTGACTGTGGTGAGGACCTCTGAATTTTACCTCAAGACTGATAAGTTTTCTCTTAGTGCCAGTTTCATAAAGACCTTGTGGTACAGCCTTCTTAAGTGTAATCAATGCAGGGTCCTACTAAAAAGAACAGTAAAATACGACTGTCAACATACACGATAGAATGTGCAATTGAAGTGCCTTAGCACCTTTATTATTTGTTCGCATGTAGACTCACCTATTCTTATCCTGACTTGTCCTCTTGGCAACGTTATCCTTTTCATGTTGATTTTTTTTTTTTTTTGTGGTCCTGAAGGCTTCCGTAGCTACTACTATATATATCCCTTTTCATGTAGATATTCTTTTGTTCTGAACGGTCTCTTACCTAGTACTACTGCATATGTATCTCTTTTCATGTAGATCTTTTTTTGGTGTCATGAATGGCTTCTTAGCTACTACCATAATCCTTTTCATGTAGGTGTTTTTTGTTATCGTGAGTGGTCTCTTACTTACTCCTATATTCCTTTTCATGTAGATTCTTCTTGTGTTGTCGTGAATGGTCTCTTAGCTACTACTACATGTATTCCTTTTCTTATAGATTCTTTTTTTTTATTTGTCGTAAATGGTCTTTTAGCTACTACCATATTCCTTTTCGCGTAGATGTTTTTTTTTTGTTCTCGTGAGTGGTCTCTTGACTTCGACATCTCTTTCATCTAAATGAATCTTTCGTGATCCTGAATGGTACCGTAACAACTCTAACCCTTTTCATCTGGACTCCCCTTTTCTAATGCTAAAAAGTCCAGCAGCTGGTGCGATGGTCCTTCTTTTCTCTCGCATTGTCGCAGTTTGGGGCCGCCTTTCGGATGCGTGTTGCGACGGCTTCACGACTGCAATTTCCTGTCTGAAGAAACCAGCAGGCGGGGGGCAATGCTCCTTCTGCTTCCTGAACGATTCTGCGGCTTACTTCAATGTGTATCCGACTACCACTTTTGTGACTGTTTCCAACCTCAAAATGCTTTTTTAATATTGTTCGAGAAACAGCACAAAATGTTTTATTTGCCGCTGAACAAATAAGTTCATAGCTTCTGGCGCCTTTCTTATACAATGTTGTTTCGCTAGAGCCGTGTCTGGAAACCGTTGTTAATGATTGGTGACGCCGGAGTCCATAATTGTTGTTGGGTTGCAGTCTCTAATTGCTACCGCCTCTCAGGCATTCGTTTGATTCCTGGAATTACGCTTGGATACTGTTGCTATGGTCCGTTAGTGCCTTTGCTGCAGCTCTCACTGGTGGTGCCTGCGTCAAAGATTGCCAAAATAGATGTTACTGCTTGCTGGTATTGAAATCCCCAATTCCTGTCCCTTAAATTCAAAATTACTGACCCTGAATTAAAAAATATGATGACTACGAAGTCCAAATCGCTGACTCTAAAGTTTACAATTACTGGCCTTGAAGTCCAAAATTGCTGACCCCAGAAGACCACGATTGCTGCCACTGAAGTTCATGACTGTCACTCAAGGTCCATGATTGCTGACGCTGAAGTTTCTGTGTGCTTGCGCCTCTCACCCACTCTGTTGTTCCTCTGGAAATGCCCTTGGATATTGTTGCTTTAGCCCATGATTGCTAGCGCTGAAGTTCACTTAGAGCTACTTACTGTCCTGACAGGCCATTCTTCCTAGACTGTTAGCCTTCCTCCTGCTTCCTCTCTCCAAGCCATGCAAGTTGCTTCGAAAATATCGACACCCTTTAGAGAAGGACAAATTTCCCGAGTTAGTGTAACTCAAGCACAGCGCTTTGATGTTCCTTAAGCAACTTCACGGCTCATTCCCTGTTGTTAAGGGACGTGAGACTACAATAATAGCGTGAGCGCGTTCATAAAATGAAATTCTAAAAATTCCTACTGGGGTATTTTCAGGTACATCATTAAATGCTTTTCTACAAATTTTGTGCACGACTAAATCTTGCCTGTGATGTGCGTAATGAGAGTTAGTAGGTAACTTATAAATATTGGGATAGTGCATTCTAAAATTTCTTGAATATTTTAAATAATGCATCGCAACATGTTCCGAATAATATTACGACAACATACTTGGTGCAACGATCGGCGGAGCAAAATTATAGTACCAATTGATATCAAAAGTATTGTAAAATGGAAATGAAGAGAGACGAAACCTGTGTTGGACTCCTGAGAATAATTTTTAGTTTATGGAATACGTAGCAGACGCGATACAATCATCTCATCGCCCCTGAGGGGTCATATAGCTTGTGGCCAGAGAGTTAAGTAATTATTAGTATTATTATTATTATAATTATTATTATTAAAACTTCACGCTCGAGCTCCCACGGACAAGTAATACAACCCAAATGAAGCACTTTGCAACACCGGGAAGCCCGAAACTCTGCTAACGGAAATCCTGCAAAAAGCCACTTAACGGCTGACTTAAACGCCTGCAGGCCAATACGAACGAAAGCCGATGAGGGCAATAAATTCCAAACCTTACCGCGCAGGGCACGAAGCACCGACCGAACTTATTAGTTCGACATCCAACATCCTCCAACGTGAAACAGTGCGCGCCGATCGCAGCACGTGTTTCTCTCCTAAAGATCTTGAGGGCAGGGACAGAAAAATACAACCAATGCCTCTCATTGCTGTACACCTTATAAAACATACAGCGTTCGGCGACCCTCCTCTTTTGGGACTGGTTCACCATATCATTATCTGCGCACAGCCTACTGGCTGAACTATAGGTTCACCTACCCAATGTTGTAGGAAGCTTCGCCTAGGAGATCTCTACCTTAGCCTCCGTGATGCCTGCTGAGCGCCTCTTTTTTCGTGTCCACTTGCTCACATTCTGCTTCCTGCTTCTACTGACAATCTTTACTCTGTCTACCTCTGCTTTCTCGCATTCCGTTCCCATGCGCGATGTTCCTTGGTCGTATCTTTGCTTAGCGTAGCGAATGCGCAGTAGTACACTGAAGTTCATGACAGCTACAGTGTACAGACAAGCCCCTCCTTTCATGCAATTTATTTTGTATTGTTCTTTATGCAGATTTGCAGAGATCATTTTTTTACGAAACAATTCGAGTTTTGTACGCATCGATCATAATACAGTGGAGTAGAACTTGTACTGAATCCTTTGTCTTAGTATCACTACTTCTGTGCGGTGTAATGCAGTATTTCAATTGACATATTTTGAGAGTAAGATTTTTCAATCGCAGAGTTTAGTACATTGTGTGTCCGTGATGTCTGTTCGTGGTTCCGTCAAAGTTGTGGCTAGGAGGTCTTGGATCAGTGTCTATCATATTCTTGTCGCGTGAGGTTATGCTATTTTCCGGGCTGTGGCCTGCTCCGAAGACTCAATTTTATTTGCTACGGTTTTTATTATTCGTGAGTTATATGTGCTGAAAATACTTTTCGTATCATGCAAATTCATAAAACACAGTTTCTAGAACGTTGTGGCTAGCGTCAGTTATTGTGCTCGTAGTGAAAGTTAACATTAACTTGCGTGGTGTTGTATTAAAAGTTAACGTTAGCGTGTGCGGTGTTTTCTTCATCTTAAACGTTAGAGCGCAATTGTGCAGTGTTGTGGCTAACGTGAATGTTAGTCTGGTGCGGGAAATGTATGCGAGTGACCAGAAAAAGGAAAATGAAGATTACCTTTCAACAACGCTACAACTGGAACCCATCAGCTCGCCGAACCTTCGCATTGCCGGGTCCAGCGTCCGTGATGGTGAGTACTCAGCTCTCTGTGAACTCTGCCAAGGCGTCTTTAAGGTACAGGCCTGGGTCTGTGTCTCGAAAAAGGTCTGGTCACGTACAGTACCTGGAAAATTTACTTGACGCAGCCTGGTCTGCATAATTCAAACATAGCAGTTTCTAAATCGAAACTTAATTTTATCTACTTAAAAATTCCAAATTACGATCGATTGAGTTTTTATCCAGCTACATACTTAACAGGTGCCAAAATATCATGCTGCGTCCGATAATTTGTCCATGAATTGCACTGATTGGAAAAACTTTGTAAAGTTTCGAACGAGGTCTGTACTTTAGACGGTCTTAGCTCGGTAACACTGACTAAAGGAACATACTGGCATATTGTACGTACGTACAGCTACTGGAAATTGTAACTAAGCATTGATCAACTTTATCAAATCGTAAATTAGTTTTGATTGACTATTGCAGTAATTATGCTCCTGTTCTTTTTATTTATTTATTTTTTTTTTTGTTTTAAGCGTCAGTACTGTATCATATACGTCAGTTTCGCTTGTCAGTTCATCAACTTAATTTTCTTCGATTAGGAGTTAGATAGAAGATTGAAAGCCGGTAACAGTGCGTACGAACCGGACTGCAGTGGCGCCTAGCATTGAGCCACTTAATTAATGTACAGAACAATGCGCACAGTTTGTTCCCTAACTTGGTGTACCAGGAGTTCAGTTGTACTAATTTCCTTTTGCACTTTTTTGAGTAGAAGAGTTAATAAAAATGTTTAATACAGTGCTTACGAATTTTAATTACAGTTGTACATGGAAGCGTAGTATACTTGCTTATTCATCTTGAACGTAAATCATTTTATTGACTCTACCACTCAGTAGACCGCAGTGCAGTTGACAATTTTATTCATTTAATAACCAGTTCCATGATGCTCTATGATAATGATATTAACACCTAAACCGCGATTTGCTCTACGTAAACCCACATCAACAATTACGGTTCGTTTGGCACCACGCAGCAGTGTCATAAAGCGGGGGTCACCAGATACTGCCATGTGCACCAGTGGGGTTTGAATGGGGTGTGAAGAGGAGGTAGGTGATGGAGTGAAGAGGTTGTGGCTTAAAACATTCAAGTGGAGAGTTTTATTATTGTATTTAGGAGGAGATAGCTCAATACATTTGGCAAATTTTATTTAAAAGAATGAAGGAGTCATTTTATATTTCAGCTGCGCTTGTACACTCCAATTCTTCTTTATCAAACGATTATAATGTTTATCAGTACTATGCTTTAATCAATGGGAAATAAGGTTTTGTTTATGAAATGATGTTCTAATAACCAAAGTATGCCATGCTAACGGATAAATATTTTATAATCACGAGTTTTTCCAGTTTTTATGTAAACCTTGAACCTGAAATTTACTTGTGCACGAAGACTTGAGACATTGGGACATAAAGTATAATGAAGCAGTTGGCCCCTTGCATCACCAGATCTCTGCCCGCAACTGAGGCGCACCAATGCTTAAAGGATAAAAAAAAGTCTTTTTCAGAGTTCCAGACGTTTTTAACAAATTTATTTGATAAATTATCTACTTATAAGGTTAAATAAAAGAAACGTATTTTTCAGAGTTCTTAAAGGTTTTGATGAATTGATTTTAGAAATTATTCACTTCTTATAAAGTTAAGTGTGACGATCTAATTTCAACTTATTATGACAATCGTGGTCTAGGTGTTTAAACCATTGCAACAATTTTTTTTTTTTAGTTATTGTGTGTATACTAACGTCTTGGTTTATATTACGATGTTGGATTGGAAGTTCTTGTGTTGATAAGAATTCTTCAGTTGAATTTAACAAAAATCACTACTCGCGTGTTTCAGCATCCCTTCCTAGAAATATACACACTTCTTCTTTCTGTAGTGCAGCACGTGAACTTTCATCGTGAATGCACTATAGCTTGTGGGTTAAAAGAGCTCTAAATATCCTTATCAACCCTTGAGCAATCCAGGCCATAATTATGTACTTTTTGATACCGATAAGTTCGTTTGGAAGATAAACAGACATCTGACCCGCACTTTCTAATGCCCTCCTGTAAAGCTTACAGTTTTTTCAGAAAAAGTCAGTTTGAACAAGTTCACTTCTGGAAAATTCTAGCGCTACTTTTAAGCTATATTTTTTTTCGTTTTAATTTATAGGAATTTGGGTATTTTTCTAGTTTAGAGGCATTAAAAAAATCGACCTTTTTTTGTTTTATTCTATGTTTTTGGGGTGTAGATTAAGAATCTGAAGTCCGTTTGTGGCGGTCGGACATAGTTTTTGAGATATTTGACTTTGAAGTTCCCATTGTTTTCCTATGAGGAAAAATACCCGGCGATGGTAGAGTGTAATGGAACAGGTTAGGTTAGGTTAGGGAGGCAAGGCCTGTTTTTTGTTTTCATTTTAATATTTGGGGTACCGTCACGTTGGGTCGATTGTTAGGTTGGGTTAGGTTAGATTGGGTTAGGTTAGATTGGGTTAGGTTAGATTGGGTTAGGTTAGCTTAGATTGGGTTAAGTTAGGTTAGATTGGGTTAGGTTAGGTTGGGTTAGATTGGGTTAGGTTAGGATAGATTGGGTTAGGTTGAGTTGGGTTAGGTTAGGTTGGGTTGGGTTAAAAACCTATTTAAAAGCTATTCCATAACACTCTGCCATTGCCAGGTATTTTTCCCCATAGGAAACAATGGGAAATTCAAAGTCAAATATCTCAAAAACTAGGTCCGACCGCCACAAACGGACTTCAGATTCTTAATCTACACCCCAAAAAACATAGAATATAACAAAAAAAGGTCGATTTTCTTAATGCCTCTAAACTAGAAAAATTCCGGAATTTGCTATTAGTTGTAACTTGGTCTCTTATGCAAGTTTATAAAATTATATATAGTAGCATGTTCAAGAATACTATCACTACCTCTTCTTCGAGGCGTATTACTTCCTCCTGGGCCCTTGACTTATATCAAAAAAAAAAAACTAGACGAACTTATTGGCCATATGTAGGCTGAGGCAAGAGCCCTAGCTTTTCTTCTTGTTGCATTTACCTTTATCAATATTTTTACATGTTTGCGCTTACTGGACTCATTATATGAATCACAGGGTATGGTGTGGTCTATGTATATTTGTGCTAGAATGACTAGTAGGCCGAATCGTATATTGTTGCATACTTGACAGCAGACGTTTTATATATTTGTACTTTATAGATTGTTATAGAACTCTTTAAAGTTATATTTGCACTTCATAATATTTGCTTAATTGACCCTATCGACTGTTGTCTGTGTGTGTCTTTTGTGAAACCTGTGGACGGAACAATGTGCTTGTCTTTTAGTCTCTTGTAATTTCTTAAGCTCACTATAATATAATTGTAACTTGAAGCTTATTTATGAACTGCATTGCATATTATAACTTGGATGCCGTGCATTTCTGTGACTGCATAATTTAAAATGAAAAAGTACTGCTAGATCTGAAATTGTTAAAAATTCGTATTGCCTAATTGGTAATTGAGGAATTATAAATTACTTTTGTTTTTCATAGATATTTATTTAGCTTGTTTGTGTGATGTTATTACTATCATGAGCATGATTTTAGCGTGCCTGTTATGCACGGTATTAACACTATGAAAAACTATTTCTTTCTCATACTGTACAAGGAGCTTGCAATTGATTTCTCCAATTTTATGGTTTACTTTGAGCTGCGCCTGCAATTCTGTTGGCTAATATTACTTGAAGAAATGTAACTCTGCAGGTTTCTAAGCTATAGCTTATAGTTTTATCCTATTGTTTTAATTAAGCTAATTTACGAATAGCTTATTAACGCAAGTTATTTCTCATTATTATGAATAACATAAATTGTTTCATTGGAGATGTTACATTTCTCGTTGACATCTAACCCATTTGTCACACAACCTTTCTCGGACATGACACTCCATAATGATCTGTCGCCCTCATAGCTCAGGGGTAATTGAGGAACATTTACATTCAGCCGTTGGTTTCTTTCACATCTAAAAGGTTCCTGGCAGAAAATATGATTGTACCTCTGCAGAATCCGTATACTCCTCTAGTCATTTCCATGTGATGCATAACCAACAATTTTCCGTTCGTATGTAGTTACGCTATTGCATACTCGGCCGATAATTTCTTTCGTGGTTATCCAACAATTATTACGCTGCAAACATGTTAGCGGTCTTCCAGAACACTTCCACTCTACCGATGATTTCCTTCGTGGTCAACCAATCATTTTCCGCGATTCTACAGAATGATCAGCAATTCCCGATGAAAGATTCTCACAGTTTTTGGCACGACGCACACTCGCAGATTTGCAGAACACGCACACCCAGCGAATAGTTTCCAAAGAAGATTTAACTAGCAGCGCCTGGTGTTGCCTAGTTGTCCGTAAGTGCAGCAACATTGAGCGAAGAGAGATGCATCCCAGGCACCTCCTCATCCCTAAGGTCCTTCATCACAATGCTATTGACAGAGTTTGGCAGCATACACAAAGGCTCGTGCCACACAAAGGCACAATAATGGAGCGTGACAAGAATACTCTGAGCCTGTAAATGGGATTATCGAGCTCTGCGAGAGGCGCCACTCAAAACAGGAGTCTCGCCAGGCCATTGAATGATCCCGTGGATGCAGTCTGGATGGATCCGCGGACTTAGTTGCAGATCCACCTGGTGGCCAACTTAGCCGGGTGGTCCCATGTGTTGGATGAAGGGTATGGAATTGGTGTGAATTTTCATACCGCGCTGATACATACACCTGCAATGTGGCATACTCGGTCAGGTCGTAACGCTTGTTTCATAAACGGTATGGGAATTCTCTGGAAATCACTACTTTAAAGCGATAACTGGTGGACAGTTCAGCTGGGTAGTTTCCCATGGTAAATAAAGCGTATGAGACTTATATGGATTTTTCTATTTAAAGAGACGTATGAATGTCAACTCAGCCGGATTATTCCACGAAATGAATGCACAGCACTTGATATATTACAGGAATTAATTAATTTATCTCTTCACTGAGAGCAGAAATTCGGAAAAATAATAGTATGAAAGTAACTGTACATGGTCAGTTGCCTGGCAAAGGGCCAAGAGGTACTCATTCGAGCACTACCTATGCTTGATACTCCCAACCTTCTATCCCTAAAAATGACCATATCATTACTTTTTGAATAATGTTCCTCTTACTCACAAGTTATGGTTATAGTACATGTCAAAGAGTATAGGGCTGCAACCAGGAAATTTTCAACGCCTCCTCCAGTACTTCACATGGAAACGATCCCGTGGATGACTGTTTAAAAAAAATCCTGAGTGTTTCGGACTATAGATTCTCTCTTTCGACTGTCTCGCACTGTTCCAGTGGAGGACCGACGAACGCTCATCAGCCCTGTTCACTCGAGCGCCGGGAACGCGCGTCCGGGCCTGAGAAAACTAATGCACTTGTTCCGAACTTTGATGATTACCGATCCTCATTTTTCTTATCTATGAAGAAAACTCATCGGTATCGTATACTAGACTGTCGATGGTAATTTTTTATAAACTAACTAAATATTACCGCTTATAGCACCCATGTAGTTCTAGCTATTTTTAAGATCGGTATTCATTTTTTTTATCAATGAGAACCCATCCTTATTCACTTTGCACCTTTAGTGGTTTTCATATTTTGCCATAGAGCGATTGACCGAGTTCTTCAAGTTGGTTGCGTAAATCTGTGATAGTGGAGTAAAATTCGTGCTGATTCTAATACATTGTCTACCTCACATTTTTTCTGCAGCGTCTCGTGCATATTATCTTTTTCTACAGTTTATGCTTTACAATAATCGGCACCCCTAATCTTTATTTTTTTCATGCCGTGTTCTCTGTTAATTTTTTTTCTGTAATATCTGCTCTATATTTCTTTCTGCAGTGTGTCCTTATGCTTTTCTCACTTTTATTTTTCTGCAGTGTCTGCTTCGCATATTTTTGCGCGTAACGATGCTCAACGTCCGTTTCAAAGGATGTTTTCAACAATTTTATGCTAACGAGAAACTAACATTTAAAATTGAACAGCCTAATTAGCTTTAAAGTTTATTATATTTGCATTATGTTTCGGTAGATTAGCATTAAATTTAGACAAAATAGCGTTACATTGGGACAAATTAGCACTCATTTAGATGTACTTGTTATTTTACAGTGGACTATGAACGGAAAATGAAACTCCTCAGCGTATTACGCATAGTAATAATTAAATGCCTTAACATGAGCTCTGTTTGCATGCTTGCTTGGTTGTGTCATATTTTCGATTATGCACGCTAATTAGGCCCCCATTCCTTGACGATGCTCTGAGGCTTCTGGACCTGCTATAAAATTGACAGTCTGATTTTTCAAGCAGAGATTCATGCTCTTGAAATGTTACCCTAGATACTGAGGGGCGAAATACTTCGGAGTTTTCCTAAGAGCGAAGGCCCAATACGTAATAACGTTGAGTCAGTGAGTAGCGTTAGGTTTTCAGAACTTTTTGTAAAAAAATATAAAAGTAACAGATTAATTACAATATTTCATCAATGACAAATTTCCATTGCTACTAATAATCTTTGTGAATCTATCAGGTAACTAAAATATGCGATCTGTCCCATAGGAGAGGGGTGGCCGGACTCTGTATGTTTTATACGGTGTACAGCAATGATAGACATAGATTATATTCTTCTGTCCCTGCTCTCAAAGTCTTTAGGAGGATTACACGTGCTGCGATTGATGCGCACTCTTTCACTTTGGAGAATAATAGATGCCGAACTTTTCAGTTCCGTCGGTGCTTCTTGCCCTGGTCTATTTCGGCTTTTGGTCCTGTTGGCCAGCAGGCTTTTAAGTCAGCGGTTAATGGCCTTTTGTTGTATTCTCTTTCACAGCGCTTCGGGCTTCCCAGTATTGCGTAATGCTTCATTTCGGTTGTACGGCCTGTCCGTAGTGGCTAGAACGTGAAGTAATAATAGTCATAACAATTCTGCAAGCTTTGTTGAAAAAAATTTTCACTTGTATTCACAGTAAGTCCATTTACAGTGTGAAAATATTCCCTTGCAGTGCACCTTTCAGCAACAGAAAAGTATTGTAATCGAAGGGGGCAGTAACCGGAGCAAATGGTAAATAGCACCAATTCTTTGCCAAATTTTTGTAAGCTTGTTCGGCTACCCAAAGACACATGTCCAGCATTGTCATAATAAACACTATACACTAGCTGCTGGCAATTGCTAGTCTTAATTTTTTATTACTTACTGGATATTTGACCTTGCGACAGTATACTGCAGAATTAATGGTTTCGTTTTGTGACAAAACCTCCAAATGAATATTGCCTTGGCATCCCAATGGATACAAAGTATGACTTGCAAGCCAACTTTTTTATACGATTTTTTTCTTTGATTGCTGCTTCGTGAGATCTTAACATAAACTTCAGTATCTTTTTCCCACAATGGCTTTATAAACAGCCCATTTTTAGCTCCAGTCCCAAGTCGTTTCAAAAATCATGTATGTACTACTACACTGCAAAAGCAAATCACCAGTCGAAACCTACCCTCTCTAAGAAATTGTGTTCGGAAAGTTTGCGAGAGACACAGTCATTGTTATGGGTGGCATGTATATCCTACCGCCGTCAAGGGTATATTCTGGCGGGCCCTTTCCTTGCCACAATATATTTGGGCCTCACACATCCAAGGGTTCCGAGTGCATTTTCCGCAGATGTTGCAGCTTGCCGCAGTTTCTGCTGACGAGGTTAGTTTTGTAAAGTGAGGTAGGCTCTCAATACTTCCCCTTCTGTTTCAAGAGGTGGGCTGCCAATCGAGGTGGCTGACCTATTCTCGCTGAACTTTTACATTCTTGTATTTCATTTCCTTCCCCTGTGCGGCGTAGCTGAGCGAAAGCGTTCAGCCGTGCCCGGAGGTTGGAGATGCACATCTTGCGCCTTTTTCCTGTCAGTAGCGCACTAACCACTCTGAGACCTCCCGGCAGAGAAGCCGAGACAAAAATCATTGATGATTTAAAACGCGTCCTAGTGGCGCACGAGCCTGTCTTAAACCATAGGAACAGTTCGGCTCACTGCAGACATTGTGTCCCTGATGCGCTAGTAAAAGTTTGTACTACTACATGTACATCCTACAGACACCAGAGATTTTATGAATAGTACTCGTGAGCACATCTAAGTCTTTAGCAAATTTTCCAGTATCCGTGATAACTGTGAAGTTCTTCGGACAAGGTCCAGGTGGCGTTACGAACGCAACCCATCTTGTGCAGGGGTGACATTCCGCCCCTTGACCAGTGGGAGAGCTAGCAGACAGTCATCATAAACCCAAAAAGCTACCGAAATCCACCGAAATCGGCCGAAATCGACCGAAATCTACCGAAATCGGCCGACATCGACCGAAATTGGCCAAAATCGACTAAATCTACTGAATTCCACCTAAAATATATTTATTTTCTCACATTCCCACACTAAACGGGGCCTCTTGCTGACAGGGCTGGCGAGTTTTTTATTGAAAAAATAAATAGATATTTTTTTCATAGTTTCTCAATGTGAAATTATACAATAATTCTTCATTGTTCTTCTCCAGTATGCTAAAGATAATACCTATAAAACAAGTGCTTTCCTGCTTTCCTCTTGCTTAAGAATTTTAACACACAATGTAAGCTCTCAAACTAAGGCCATTGCAAAAAAAAAAATCAAGTAGCTGCAAAATCTAGTGAAGTAAATGGTGGAGTAATAATTGGCTATCAGCTATGCAATTCTTGAGAAAATAACGATAAAATAGCTTTATGCTTGGAGATAACTGAGTAAAATATACATGCAGGTAGGTAAATAGTTATTTCAGTTGTCTAACTAAATTTTCCCAAGAGTGGTGAACAAGTTCTCGTTGCTTGATTGGGTGAAAAATGCAAAATAAAGTAAACCTAATACAACATGAGATTTATTGCATCTCACTGTACAGCTGTGAAGGCAACACTGGAATGTAATGACTAATGACACATAAATACAAGTTTTATAGAGATCTAACTAGGTATTTTCTAAACTTAAGCTATTAGTAACACAGTCTGCAGATGGCAGAGGCGTCAGTAAAGGGCTGGTGCGTACATTTGTTTGTGACATTTGGTGCGCATAACATACTAGCTACAGAGTTGGGTAGCTAGTAGCTATCTATTGCTTTGCCTAATCTTATAGTGTAACCGAGCTTATAACCGAGTTTTAAATGCTTTGATATGGTCTCTGTTGATTATATTTGTATTCAAACTTGATTTTTTCACAAATAGTCACTCAATTGGCCTAGCAATGAATAACTACTCAATATAAAGGAAAAACACCATTTATTAGTTTTTCAGTGCAAGATTATTTCAGTTATGACCAATTTCATGATATATGGTACAAGAAACATATCTCAAGCCACAATTTCATAGATTTATTGATAGTATAATTGATATTCAAAATACAAGACTAATGTATTATAATACAATACAGTCTATTCCTTTAGTATTTTTTACTACATACATTTAATATTGCCAACATTAATCTGCAATCAAAACTTAACATGTCACTTTCAGCTTATAAGTGTGAGCACACCTTTTAGAGGTGTGAATATGTTGGGGTGGGGGCTATTATTTATTATTTATTTTATCAAAACTTAACATGTCACTTTCAGCTTGTAAGTGTGAGCACACCTTTTAGAGGTGTGAATATGTTGGGGTGGGGGTTATTATTTATTTGGATTGTAACTCAGGCTCTATCGTTGCTCAGAGGTTACCTTTTCGTATCAGAGTCGGTAGATTTCGGTGTTTAGGGGGACCTAATTTCGGCCGATTTCAGCTGATTTCGGTAGATTTTGGCCGATTTCGGTGTTTAGGTTGACCCTCTGGCAGCGAATTATCACGGCAATGCACGTAACCGCTTACAGGTGGTCCGTCTGGTACTTGCATAAATATTATAGCTTTACAGCAGTTATTTAATGACTAATACTTGTGTTAAATGCAAAATATATATAAATATGTTGATGATGCAAAATTTCATGAAAATTCAACTGCGCAAGGTAAATGATGGTACCACACGCAGAAATCAAAATCACCAAGGTGAAAGTGCACGTAATTGTGGCACATAATAATGCCAGCAGAGGCACAATTAGCGCAGTAAGTATTGTGCCTCTCCATTAGGGCTGCGCCGCCGCCGCCCGTTGCAAGACCAAGCCGTTTATTATTATTATCTGTGGCCCTCATTAATTTTGCAGAGTGCTTTGCACCTTCATAAACTGATGCCCACAAAGGGGCATGGAAAGAATTGTTAATATTCTGTTGAGCGCAACGTTGTGGGTCAAGCGACACTGTAATTAAGCCCTTATCTCGAGAATAATTTGCTGCAGTGTGAAATATGATCTACACTAAGTGATGATTGGAACATTTCTGCGGTTGGGAAATGTATCGGCGTGATAATTATTGCCTGTGAAGGGGAGAAACTTGCAGTGGAATTTCTTTACTCGATGTATGTATGTATACTCTTGTTATTATCATGTAATGCTGTTTTATGTTCTGAGAAACTGTTGTTGGAACTTTCGGCTCGTGATCTAGCAAAGATTAAAGTAAATTGACCTGATCCCACGCCTCCAACTGGGGAATCCCAGTGTTCCCAGTGGGGAATCAGTATTGCCGTTTTGTGGGAACCTCCCACAGATCTGTGGGAGAAATGAGTTGGATTTGTGGGAGGAAGCTGAAGCAGAAACGGCAACACTGATCCATATGCACTCGTTCGCGCTGAAAATACTGCCACAAGGCCCCAAATGAATGCGTTGCGGCAGTCGACCATATGGACAACTGGGGGGGCCTGGCGACAGTTCCCATTTTTTTTTTTTTTTTGGGTCAGTACCTTCGCAGTGGATTGTGATTATCAGAACGCTGATGTAGTCCGAGCATTACAATTCACCTGCCTGACGGGGAAACGAATGTGTGGCATTCAGCGTGCAAGCGCAGCACTCTAGCAATTTACCACCTCAAGTATAAACAGCAAATGTGAGCCGATTAGAATGATCATTTATCCTCGAACAGAAGTTGGCTTGTTGTCCAGTTTCTGTAGCACCGAGCTACTATATACTGTTGTCATGCTGGCAGTCCCTCTATTTAATGGAATTAGCATTATATTGCGTTTACAACTTGTCATTGCCTCACTTACTGTATTGTATTCCTATCTCGCCGGATTGCAGATCAATTGGTAACTGCAGTTTTACTGCATACTTCTGGAACAGGTTATGTATATGTAATTTAAGCAGGGGGAGACCACAACCTGAATTTAATTGTTGCTCTCAATACACGTAAGCTACATAGTTAGTAATGTTCAACCTCTCACAACCACGATATTATACAGCATGTCTCGTTCAATTTACGTTTAGATATTTAAAGCATAAATGATATCAGAAAAACATATAATTACTACAGCCACCTACACACTGTTATACAGAGAAATTTGCAAATCAATGAACTAGTAGAAGCATTGCCTCGATGATTGATTGATTGATTCATACCGAAGTGAAATAGAACCTTGCCAACAACGAGTTCGGAATAAAATCTCATGCGCCGTATTTATATTTAAACGTTAATTTGGAACTGAAACTAGAAACTATATACAGTAAAGGAAGCAAACAAGGCTTCTAATTGGAAACAACTTGTTGACTGCGTTATTTTAGGAAACAATTGCAGCAGAGGATTTGCTCGACTAAATGATTCTCTTTTGCATTCATAAAAAATTTGAACAATTTTTGGAAGAGGTGTATTTTTTCTTTACAGGGGAGTTATGATCCTCATTGTGAGAGAAAACATGGAACAGATCATCATAGTTTCGCTTGGAAGGTATTTTCTGTCATTCTTCATTCCAATCGGAAATTGCTGGACGAAAGGCAGATCTGTGAGAGTTTCGACCGACATTCTCGGTCGGAGGTGTTTCAGTTCGCGATGAACTCGGCAATTAAGTATGGAGAAATTTGCATTGTGGATTCCTTCTAGACAATATCAACGCTCTTATTTGTGTGCTTGTTTGTTTGTGGTTTTCCTTGCGAATTCGTTTGGACGTTGCGCTCTGGGTGTAAGATCGTCTAATCGAAGCTCCATGGTAAACTTTGTTGACTTATGGACTGTGCGCCATTGTGGACTTGTTGACTTTGTGTAGTGGACTTCGTGATCGTGTGTAGACTTTGTAGATGAGATGGTAGAATGTTTTGAAATTAACTTTTTCGAAGCTAAGTGATCCAAAGCGTCACCGTTGGTTTATGGGAAGCAGCGGACTCAGAGGAGTCTTGTAGGTTACCTCGACTTACTGTTCCCACCATACGCGTTGATGCACCTTCGTGCATGGACCCTACGTTTCTATCGACATACTACATGTCCCTTCCCTTTCCTCTCTTGAATCACCTCAGTTGTGTGTTGGGAGACTTAAACAATTAATTTAATAATTATCACAGTTGGTTTAGCATTTTATAAAGATGAGCTTTACAATTTTTGTAGCAAAAAAAAAAAACATAAAAAAACAGCTCCTACCCGAAGAACTTCTGTACATAATTACGGCGTAATCCTACGAAGCAGCATTGAATTCGAGACTCTCTCAGTAGTAATCTGTTTTAGATTAACTTCAGAAACTTGATTCCGAGTAGCGAAGTCAGAGCTCATGATAGAAGGTCCTGTCAACTGTAGGGTAGTGGGATTAACCTGTTTTGATGGAACTGTACCATTCCCAAACGTCTTTAGTCTCCAAACCTTTTGTCCATTTGCCGTTCACACAAACACATACACCTACAAACACACCTATACACATACAATTTATGAAACTTGCAATGCAGAAAAATCCAAATTTTCTGCACAGCCACAAATCGAACATATGCATTTCGATATCAGCTAGATAACCAATTACATTCCTTTTCTTCTTCTTCGTTATTTACTTTAAATGTTTTTGTATCATATTATCATTGTTTACGCCGGTTCTCACGTTAGTCTCTTGCCCTTCGTTCATATATACTTGAGATTGTTCGAATGCCTTCTGTGTTTGTTCAGAGAATATCAAATTGCACAGGTTTCTAAGTAAAGTCACTCTAAATGTGAACACATATCCAAGACTTCAATACTAACACTATTTAATCAAATTGATTTGACTTTAACATTAACTAAGTCTTTAATCCACCCCATCTCCCCCCCCCCACAAACACAGTCGTGCTCGCCAACAGACGACGAACAATTTGGACGTTCTGACGTATGGACGTCAAGCAATGGCTAACATACCAGTATTTGAAGATAACACTTGATAGTTAGTGGAATACTAATAAAAGTTCCTGATGAACATCCACTCAAAGTGACGCAAGGAGGAAATTCGAACTGGTGCCCAACATAAAATACAGGTAGAACTATGTATATAAAACGCCTCGTGGTGTAAGACCATCACCCGAGGTGAGAACAAAATCACCGCCGTCATTTTTTATGGCCAGCTAACTCTAGATTTTGGCATTTTTCACATCTCAGTCAACTCACCTGACTGCCTGAAAAAATTATTTAATGACTCAACTCCTTCTGCTTCTTTTTGGGTGGACAGACAACGAAATTCAACGCAGTCATTTCTAATCACCAGCTTACTTCAGAGTTTTGGCATTTTTCACATGTAGGTCAACCCACCTCACTCCCTGCAAAAAAAAAAAAAAAACTTTATACAAATATTCATACAGCTATTCCCCGCGTTTTGCAGTCTTAGAAAGAGTACTATGTAAATATCCGTTCATCTTACGTTTGTGATACCGTATGTAAATGTTAAATTTATGCTCGAAGATAAGTTCCAATTCGTCCTTGTGTGTTTCGGTGCATTCATGAATTCGAGTTATAAAAACATGCACTGTTTCATTCCATAGTTGATTATTCGATTAAAATATAAAATTACGATTTGACAACATGTGCCGCGTTATCTCCTTCAGCTAAGAAGTATAATATAGGCAATGTTTGACAACATGTGCCGCGCTATCTCCTTCAGCTAAGAAGTATAATATAGGCAATGTTTGACAACATGTGCCGCGCTATCTCCTTCAGCTAAGAAGTATAATATAGGCAATGTTTGACTAAGATGACGTTTTCCTCAAAAAATTTATATTTTTAGTTGTGTCTACCTTACAGTAACAATGTGAAAGAAGTAATATTACAAAATCTTTGAATTGCAGGTGTTTCATGTAATTTCCATTCGCCGCTTTAAACAATTATTTTCTCGTTTGTGCTAACCAATCAGCGCCTAACCTACGCACATTGTCTCCTTGACTAACCTTGCATATCTTATCTAAATATACCACCACCAACTATGACATTATCCCCTTCTTTGCTAAATACATATACTTTATGTAAAATTAATAATAGTTCCCTCCTTAACACTTCCTACTAACGTTAAAATGAGACATACTTTGCGCCCTAGCGGCGCACGAGCCTGTGGATAAACACAGGAATAGCGATATAGGCATTGTGCCACTAAAGCGCTAGTAAAACCTCTACTACTACATATCATATCTAACCTAACTCAATCTAATCAAGCTTACCAACTCCCTGAAATTTCAGAAAATTCCTGAAATTATTTATTCTGTATTCCTGTCTCATATATATCATGTCAACCATTATACTCCACACAATATTGTTTGTGCGTTCAAAGTCAGTTGCCATAAAAACCATGAGTAAATAAAATTCTACTGCTTAGCTTCATCCTTTAGTTTGCATTCTCCGAGTTCTTTGAGATAAGAAAAATCATGCCGTTGATGTTATAGCGCTTCTTGCAAGTTATCAATTATTGATGCATTCGCCTCAACGAACAAAAATTATTCGCATGTGAAAAGCTTGTACTACTTGCAGCGGTCCATTCATTCATGCGTTTTTAGTATGTTGGAGAAAGAAATTGATTCATATGAGAGTAGCAGATACAACATTATCCATTTCACATGCTTGCATTAGTTGATAAAAAAATATTTAGATTACAATGCCAACTATCGCTTCTGGCCATTTCGCAGTTGCTGTTTGAATTGCTGTATTAGCAAAGTAACGATGTACACGGGGATTTGCTTCCTTTTTCTCTTAAAGTTCACTGCAAGAGGAGGTTCCCTTCTGATTGGAAAGCACTGATCTGCATTTCAATGCTACGGCAAATTACATTCCTGTCTTCAGAGAACAATTTGTCACGAAGAGGTAGCTTTGAAGCTGAGAAATGGAGGGTCCCAATGGAGACTTGCATTTGCGTCTTTTCAATTATATCTTTTGGCGGTATAACAGTACTCTTTTATCGACATACGTTGTGTAGTTAGGTGCGCGAAAGTGTTGTATTCAATGAATACATCCTCAATATTTCCTTTTTCATAGCAAACTTACACTGGTAAGCAGTGTGTTCCGTTGAACACATATATAATGTTTCTCATGGAGTTATTGTTAAGTGGAGCTTGTAATATTCCCATACAGTATATGGCTAGTTCTGCATTGTTGGTATTTGCTACTGAGTATTAACATTAATACTTTGGGAAACATTTCTGTCGAATGAGAAACAGGTTTTGACATTTGGAATTTCTCAATTATTTTAATGGTTGTGGTCATTGTGTTACACTAATTATCATTAGCCTTAACACTGTTTATAAGGTAAGTAGTGGCTTCCATAACTATAAGATTAGCACACCTAAAGAAACTTTCAATTTAAATAGATTACAGTACAGCTTTCTTGTGCTGACTGAACGTAATTTGTATCTTTAAATAGGCCAGCAACTGTCGTCAATACATGCTCCGTGCCTCGGCCGTACGTGCCTAAAATAAAGTTAGACTGGCTATAATGACGATTTATGCAAATACCTTGAGGAATAAACGGTGAAAACAAACAAATTTCCAGATATATCGATGAACATAAATACTTAAACAGTCAAATGAACGAAAACTAACTGAATATAGTAATAAAACCGATGAAAAATGAACAAACAGACGAAAAAATAAAATAAGGAGTACACAAGCAAGATATGCAGCGGTTTCTATTAGAGTGTGTGCTGGTGTTTTATTATTGTTTTTAAAATACACCAAACTGGCGACGTGAGAATGGAGGAAACTCCAATAAGTTATCAACCCTACTCAACCAGTCCAGGGAGAGAAGATTGAATTAAAGACCACAGAATCACTCTGTTTACAAACTGCTTAAAGGTGCCAATGTCCGTACCAGCAAAGGCAGAGCCATCATAATTATTCCAAACATCTACACAGGATGAAGGAAACGAATGAGAATACTGGCTGGTACGACATCGTACCGGTTGCAGGACAAACTCATGAACTGCACCAGTACGCCTAGTACGCCGCACCGGAGTAAATGGCTCCGGAAGAAAAACCGCTAGTGGATAAGTACGGCATTTAAGTATGTATTGTATAGAGAATGCAAACCAAACCAACTCACAAACGATGCGCCAGATCACAAGGCACAACACCATCCAGCATAAAACACACATCGACGAACCACTCTGAAGCAAACTCAGATGACAATCGGCAGCAGAACCCCCAGACTATGGAGCAGTATTCCAAAATGAGAAAGACATAGCAACTAAAGCAGCGACGTACCAACTCTACCGAGCCAAACACCTTTCAAGTACGTCACATTAGACCGTTTTCTGCAATGCTTGTGAGACAACTGAACAGATGTGGGCATCAAACGTCAACTTAGGATCAAAATTGACACCCAAGATTACCAGGTATTAACCACAGGAAGTGGCACACCATCCAGTATGAGTGCAGGGAAAGCATGTCACATTGTACGTGACCTAGAGTATAGTTTTAGTCTAAGCTGCATTTAGTCTCATCCCCACCTCTAGAACACCAGGAATCAATCACCTCCAAATCACGCTGAATGGATTCTGAAATCTATCTCCAACCTATTACAAGGGTTCTCCTAAACAGCCAGTAAAGTAACATCGTGAGCGTAACCAACGAGTAAATCATGAACAAAATCAAACAATTCCGCTCTATTTACGATGAACAGTAAAGACCCCAGAACACTACCCTGTGGGACACCGATATACCACATCTAAAACTTCACTACTCTTTCCATCAACAACTACACATTGGCGTCTGACTAACAATCGCGAAAATTGAACAACTAATACCCATCAATCTGAGCTTATGAAGCAACCCAAGGTGATTCACGCGATCAAAAGCAGCAATGAAGTCAAGGTGGATCAACCTAGCTTCATGACCCCGATCAAGTACCAACTGCAACACATCAGAAATGTGAAGCAGAGCATCACTAGTTCCCAAGCCATTACGAAGACCATACTGTATCGGAGTATCGGAGGAAGGAAGCCATGCTTTTCAAGGAAGTGACCCAACCTTGAAGCAACCAACCTTTCGTAAACTTTAGACAAAACAGGAGTGATCGGGACGGGTCTGTAGTCGAAATGCGAGATGAAACACAGCCCTTCGGAACAGACGTTGCATGAGCGACACTCCCTCATTCGGGAAGTAGTCTTGCCATAATATCCGGCAAAACACAGAGGCGAGCGGGGCTGCAAGCACACCAGCCACCCTCCGAAGAAGAGCGGAAGTATGTAAGGTGGATCTGTGCCACCATAGGGGTTTAAGTCAAGAAGAAGGCGGTGCACTTTGGAAGATTTGTAAGCAAAACCGAGAACGTCGGCTCAGAGTCACAATTAAGCTAAGGGAATGAGCAGCTGGTCTCGGCTCTGCTTCCCATTGAAGTAGCGCAACAAACGGTCCACCTTGGCAGCGGGATCCACAACAAGGTCACCACCAGCACCAATTAAAGGGGTGGGGGGGACAGAAGTGCTCGCGCCAAGCACAACGCTCTTCAAATTGAACCACCACATATGTGCGCTAATAGACGAAGTTAACAACTCCCTGGACCTCAGATTATGCTTCCTCTCACCATCCTCATAAGCAGCCCTAGCCCAACGCTGCAGTTCTCTGAAACGCTGAAAATCAACATCAGACCGGCTACTGCTCCAACGGGAATATATCTCCTGCTTCAACTGATGCGCTCTCCGACAGGCATCATTAAACCAGGGTTCATCCCCTGTTCTGACCGTAATGAATCGGGAAGAGACGAAGGTGCGCACTAGACCAGAGAAAAGCCGATGCAGGACCCAGGACTTTTTCCTTCATTTCCTTCAACTCTGGAGTTACTGTAATCATCACCCCAAGCTAGCACAAGGATGTCGTTAGAAACGGCATCCCAATTCCCTCTGAATTTCAAAACTACCTCACGCCTGATAGTGACTCTGGGGACTTGCTGACGGACTTGCAGCGGTGCAGAGATGGCACTATAATCCGAAGAACCAATGGGAGACGACACTGACGCTTCAACCAAGTCATAAACATCAGTCAAGAACACCACCCATCAAATCGGTAGGTCCCTCAACGAACTGCTCACCACCAGAGGCAGTCATGAAACTGAAGGCTGTATGGCCATGGTAGTCGGTGGTTCTACAGCCTAACCATTCCACATGGGGGCAATTAAAATCCCCCATGAAGACAAATGCAGAACGCCTATCTGATAACTGAATCCTAGCCATTGCATCCATGAGACAACTAAAAACCCTATCATCAGCAGACGGTCTACTATACAGTGAAAACAAATGTTCCTAAACGAGCCATAAACTCGAACCACCATCAGCTCAAAACACGGACACTCATGTTCTCTGTGCATTGCCACAAAAATACCTTTACGAATGTAGACAGCCAGACTTCTAAATCCAGGGCACGAATTTCAGAACTGCAATACTGGCTTTACAAAATTCGGGATCATCAGTTCAAAAAACAGGGCGATGGCTAGAGACGAGCGTCTCCGAACACAGCACTTGATAATAGTTAAAAGAGGCTACAGAGAGCTCAGCCACATAGCATAGAGACCACGAACATAAGCACACAAGATAAGGCCAGAACGAACGCTAGAATCAAGAGCACCAGGGTTAACCAGATCCTGATAGCGAACTTTCAGGCACGCAAAGAATAGTTGATAAACAATTCACATAAACGAGAACAGTATCAACAATAATAAAAAAATCGACAGTCACGATAGCTGCGAAAACGGCCAGCCATCAACGCACCCCAGACCCTGCCATCACCAGTACGGGCTCTGGCTAAAAAGAAGAGGATGGAAGGAAAAAAAATCAGGTAGTACTCCCTGATGACAAAGAGAGGAGCAGACTGTAGAAGACTGAGAACCCAGCTATGGCACCGGTCTGCTCATCTCCTCTCAGGGATGCCGTTGGATTAAAAGGTCTCATCCACCTTTAGGATGGCATTTCCTTCAACTCTGGAGTTACCCCGAGCCCCAACCCAAAGCTGGCTCATACGAACAAAGAGGCGTCCGGTGGCCAGACAAGGGGGACGGCCTGATAACGCGCAGACCACGCCAAGACAACGCCTGTAAATTTTATCCAACCGTGTAATTCATTCCATTCGTATTGAGCGTTTAGAAGAAATACCGACCTTTGTTTCCTCAGAGATTTTCTTTACTGTAACACAAATAACAAGTCTGGTTGCCGTCAGTGAAACTCTGCTGAATAATTATCCTTGATTCTTCTCATTACATTACGAAATTTTTAATGAACCTGTGAACTTTCCAGTCTACCAGAGCTATAAGTAATAAAAGGCGCTATCTGCTAAAAATTAATCCTTATTTTTTACATTTCATGGGAAATTTTTAATCACCCTATGAGCATGTAGCTTTACCGTTCTAGTTTTATATATATACCGTATATCGATGCAAAAGCACTGGGTCTCTTCCGTTCCTGATTTAAAAATCACTTCTCGTAAGAATAGTACAATTAAGTACGTCCGTATATGCGTACTGTCACTGCGAAATTGTTCAAGAAATTTGAATTTTTAGTCAGTCTAAGAACTTTCTAGTCCGGCTTCATATCTTTCTGCATATATTGATGCAACATTGGCTAAATTTGACACACACTATAGAGAGAAAAAGAACAGCATCATCGCAGTTCCATCGCTCGTCATGCTCCACCAAAAGAAAGTTGGCCAATTTCCTGTGCTGCTGATTGGGCTGACAGTGCCTGCAAGAAGGAGCAGATGGTGACGGCGATACCACAACATCGACCAACCGAGAAGTATGTCAGGCATCTTCTCTGACGACTTAGATCTCGGGGGCTTGTGACTGCACGTACAGACGAAGCAGCAGTGAGGGTGACCGGGAACTTGGGAGCTTGTGACTGCACGCACAGACAACACTGCGGCTGACCGGGAACTCGGGAGCTTGTGACTGCACGCAGAGACAACACTGCGGCTGACCGGGAACTCGGGAGCTTGTGACTGCACGCAGAGACAACACTGCGGCTGACCGGGAACTCGGGGGCTTGTGACTGCACGCACAGACGAAGCAGATCTGAGGGTGACCAGGAACTCGGGAGCTTGTGACTGCACGCAGAGACAACACTGCGGCTGACCGGGAACTCGGGAGCTTGTGACTGCACGCAGAGACAACACTGCGGGTGACCGGGAACTCGAGAGCTTGTGACTGCACGCAGAGACGAAGCAGCACTGAGGGTGACCAGGAACTCGGGAGCTTGTGACTGCACGCACAGACGAAGCAGCACTGAGGGTGACCGGGAACTTGAGAGCTTGTGACTGCACGCACAGACGAAGCAGCACTGAGGGTGACCAGGAACTCGGGAGCTTGTGACTGCACGCACAGACGAAGCAGCACTGAGGGTGACCGAGAACTTGGGAGCTTGTGACTGCACGCAGAGACAACACTGCGGGGGACCGGGAACTTGGGAGCTTGTGACTGCACGCAGAGACGAAGCAGCACTGAGGGTGACCAGGAACTCGGGAGCTTGTGACTGCACGCACAGACGAAGCAGCACTGAGGGTGACCGAGAACTTGGGAGCTTGTGACTGCACGCAGAGACAACACTGCGGGTGACCGGGAACTCGGGAGCTTGTGACTGCACGCACAGACGAAGCAGCACTGAGGGTGACCAGGAACTCGAAAGCTTGTGACTGCACGC
>LQNS02278161.1:8633433-8645594 GCA_001587735.2 Parhyale hawaiensis
TATCAGCAATTGATGTAAAATGCGTATTAAAATGATTAACAAGCCTATCACCACGTAAAGTTTCACCATCAAGTTCTATTTCCAATGCATTAGTTTGAGTCTTGCGGTTTAATAATTCATTGATGATATTCCAAGATTTCTTAGAGTCCCCGGCTTCTCGTTGGATTTGTTTTCGATAGTGCATTATATTGAGTATATTAGTACATCAGTAATTTTCGTGTAGGTAACTACTAGTTTGATGTTTCATAATTTTTATTGTATACATATTGTTGCGGTAGCTTTTTTAATCAGAAGCTACTACCTTCGCTACTGTGTCTACTGTATAGTTCTTTTCAATATTTACCTCATAATTTTCGCATGACACATTTTTTATCGTTAGTGCTGAGTTTTTTTTACTAATAATAATAATAAAAAACACTTTCAGAAGACTTTTTTATATCGTCCAACGAATTCTTCTTTAAAATCTGTGCCTCGTAAATATACTTGCGTGCTGTCACGGTGTCTTACTGTTAATCATGTGTGGTGACACTACACCTCAAGCTTATTTTTAATACACTGCTAAGACCCAATCTGTTTATCTCTTATACCACGTCCAAGCTTTACAAAACCGGCAGCAGCTGACAGTAAATATCGATTTAAAATTTTCGACAGGCGGGGATCTTCAAAGCCCGAGCGAAATGTCCTCAATCTATAACCTGTAGAATAATAAAAAAGTCGTGCGCTCTAAAAGAAGCACTCGGAGTTTTATCTATCAGGCGCTGGCGATATTGTTCGTGGAAGTGGGGAGTAGCCCCCTGCTGCCGACCCGACTCGGTTGTGTTCTAATGTAGGGTGCCCTAAAAAACAGGAACGTTTAGAAAACTCGACAAAAATATTCACGTAAGAAGTAAAGTTAACTTACGCTACCTACAGAAAGTAAATTTTTGACATTGGTGGTGTAATCAACTATTTCACGATTATCTGATTCTATGCTGCTTCGCTGAACCAGGAACGACTCATAATTTAGAGAACTCACTTCCAAGTATTGCATTTGGCTCTCCATACTGATTTTGAACTGAGCCTTGAATGGCTCATTATTTACTGAACACCCACCCAAGCATCTGGCTCGCCATGCTGCTGTTTCATTGAGCCAAGCAGTAACGGCTCATTACGTAGTGAACTCCCTCCCAAGTATCTGGCTCCTGCTCCCAACAAAAGTGGCAATTTATGGCCTCCAATTTGGACTTTTTGCCAGGCGCCTAACTGATAATAATCGGCCATCGGTCACCCAATGGAATTTTCCGAGAAATTAGACGACTTATTTGTGAATAGATGGCAAGGCACAGAAAAAGTGTGCATTAAATGGATCGATCGTTGGAACATGAGAAGGGGGCTACATCGGAGAGAGGACCGGAGATGTTAAATCATTAACTTTTTTGCTAGCGACCGTATTTCAAGATGCCATTATCAATTTTTACGTGTTCAGAAGAGATGGTTGTATCTATAAAAATTCTCGCAGATCTTACGGTATATGCTCTGCAAAAACTTTGGCAGCTCTTTTAATTTTTTTCTGTAGCTAATACGTAGCTGACATATACGGCCAGTTTATGTTTTTTTAATGAAAATGGTGAAGAACTGGCTAACGAGAAACACCAACGTTACAATTATTATAATTCTTGTTAATTAAGAAGACGTTCTTCTGTTACCAACAATTTATTATTGCACAGTTCTTTCGTTTTAGCATTGATTCTTGCAATGCTGATGCCGCTCTTTACGTTAAATCAATCCATACCTATTTCAATCTTTTGCTAAATTAGAAGAGCTCATCCATGACACAAAACGCAACAATTTTTGATGCTTGATGAAAAATCTATTTATGCATGCACATGAAATTCTAATGGTGTTCACTAATGGAGCTACACAGGAAACTTTCAGCTTAGCAGCTATCTGTATGTTTCGTCTAAATGCACAACTGAGATTTTGATGCGTAGTATTTTCTCTCCGGCTTTTGCTCGGCGGTAATATTGTATCATGATTTCCCCTGTGTAAATAGTAAAGAAACAAATTCTAGCTGTGCTATTATTTTCACAGTACGGTTTTCAGAAAAAATTATTTGAATTTATTTTTCTCAAAGAAAATTAAATTTTTGCTATGTTTTTTGCATGTGAATCATCCAGAAAGATTTTTTTTCTTTCATGCCTGCAGTATGCAGTAAGCTCAAATATACAAAACATCTATTTCCGACCACTCATTAAAATCAATGATTGGCAATTTATTTATCCCTTCATTGTTTGCTAAAATATACCGTATATCCCTGTTTCTATTTCTTTTACTACTTTTAGAAAGCTTGAAATTGTATGGTTAGAAACAAAAAATTAAACGCTACCTACTAAGGTTTCTATTGGTAGATTACTATTCACGTTGAAACTTTGTTATGCTTTGCTACGGGCTGCGTGTTCCCGCGAATATATAGGTGCCCAATAGAGCAGTCTTCATGTTGGAAGTAATCAGAGCAGATATTAGGTTTTAAATTCAATTTAATAAATCTCAAACAATTCCTGTTGGTAACTGCTAAGATAACATTTTATACAGCAACTATACACCTTTACTTCAACTGACAATTTCCTCCGAATACCGTTGCCTCCATCATGGAAGAAATCACAGGCAGCATTAGATAGTAAATAGAAAGTTAAAATTTCATATCACTGCTTGTTGCCGCTACGACAAAATTTCTATACTCCAAATATACACCGCCGGGTGCTCTTGTTGCCCCGGGATCATTTTGAGCAAATACACCAGTTTCGGACTTGGAAGTAATCAGAGCTGCAATGCTGGCGTTAACTCGCTGTGCTACGAATTACAATTGCAGTGGGCGGTTGCCGGCTGTAAAATATTTTTATAGAGTAATTTGTATACGACGAGCAATGGCTCAGTGGCGTCGTTTAGGCAATTAATTACTGCAGGGTTTGTGATAACAGGATCTTAACGAGGCAGTCAGCGGAGAGCTGGTGCAATGCATAGTAAGTGAGACGGAGAGTACTGCGTGTGCTGTCTGCTCCCGTGTACTCTGAATGCTCCTGTTCTTACTTCTTATGGGATCCATATTTTGTCTGATGCTGCGTTCGACACTCTGTTCCTTTTTTAGCTCTTCCAGCGTCTTCCTATCCTACGCATCTTTCAGATCGAGGCATTCTCTCAGTTTTGGGGATGCTCTATTTTGGATACGAGTACTGCATTAGACCAAATAAAGCATCCCAAAAACTGAGAGAATGTCTTGTGCAGTCCTGGTATCCAGTGGCGCTCTGTGTCCTGTATTTTATGAGATAAAGAATCGGATCTTGTGCCCAGCTTAGATAGTTGCTCTGATTTCCATTTTTGGAATAGCTTCTTTTGTCTGATACTGCGCTCGACAGTGTGCCCTGTGTCGGGTTTTATGTGTTAGAATGTTCGATGTAATGCTAGGCCCCCCAGGCTCCTTAGCCTTTGGGACGTCTGTTTTTGGCGCTCACTTTGCTTTTTCCATTTTCATACTCGTGCTGGCCATGTTGTGTACTTGTCTTCCTCCTCACAACCCCAAGGGTCCCTAGTGCCTTCTCCGCAAGGGATGTTGCAGCTTGCCGCAGTTCCTGCTGACGAAGTTATATTTGTAAAGTTAGGTAGGCTCTCAAAAGTTTCCCTTCTGTTTCGGGAGGTGGGCCGCTGATCGATGACCGACCTATTCCCGCTAAATTTCTACTTTCTTGTATTTCGCTTCCTTACCCTGCGCGGCGCAGCTGAGCGAAAGAGGTCAGCAGTGCCCGGGGGTTGGAGATGCACAACTTCCGCCTTTTTCCTATCAGTAGCGCACTGACCACTCTGGGACCTACCGGCAGAAAAGCCAATACGAAAATCATTGATAATTTGAAACGATACGTACTTTGCGCTCTAGCGGCGCACGAGCCTATGTTAAAACACAGGAATAGTTCGGTGCGATATTGACAGTGTGTCTATGATACGCTGGTAAAATTTTGCAGTACTACTACTATTGGTCTTCCTCTTCTGTTCCGACTTGCTGTTACCATGTGTATTAATTAATCGTGTGTGGCAACACCCTCGTGTATGTGCTCCACGTTTCTGTTGGTGTGCTGTACGTCACTTCTTTCTTCTTCGCTTTAGATCCCAGTGTACGTTGTGGTTAGGGACGCTTAAGCTAGAAACATGATAATAACTATAGCACTCTGAGAGCGCATACCTCCGTCAAGCGAGCCAACAGTAACGAAAAATTCAATTTGGCTTTGAAACCATGTTATTTTTTGCTTTAACTCCAAAATCTAATCATTTGTGCCCTTTGGTGGTATTAACAGTTTGTGCAATTTTCGTGAAAATCCGTTCATAACTTTTTGAGTTATGCTGCTAACAAGCATTATGGCAAATATGAGTCAAACATACAAACGAACAAACCGATCTACATCAAAATGTATTCAATTATGTCTTCTAACGTTACTAACAACTTCTATAAATTTCGTAAAGATCCATTCATAATTTTTTGAGTTATTGAGCAAACAAACATAAAATTAAAAACAGCAGCAAGCGAACGAACAAACAGATCACTCCAAAATATGGATATTTCCTCTTCGTAATATACCTAACAACCCTTGTAAATTTCATGAAAATCTGTTCTTAACTTTTTGAGTTATGGCTTTGAGAAATATGAGGAAGACTAATAAACAAATGGATAGACGGATCTTCACCAAAAGTTAGTCATCTGTTCCTCCTAACGTACCAACAATCCCTGTAAATTTCATCAAAATCCGCCCATAACCTTTTAAGTTACCTTGGTGATAGAACGAATAACAGACAGACAAAGCCGACGAAAACATAACCTCCTTGGCTGAGGTAATAATTTAACCAAGTTATGTTGCATTTGTGTGGCTGCTCTTAATTCTGTTTTGCTGAACTGTATACTGTGTCACACAACACTCGATGCTGTGTGTTATACACAGAGTTTTCTTACTATTCCCGGTCCCTTAAATTGTCTTGCATAAAAAGTTGATGGTTCGCTCTGTTTGTATTGCTTCTGGTAGTTCCTGCTCCTTTAGAATCCTACTTCCTTTAAGAGGCAACCAAACTACTTCTATTTCAATGAGTTGTATTGTTGCTTATACATTGCTCGGCTGATCTCAACACTTTTTTTCGACACGTCTGAGGTTGTTGGTTCATTGCCTGTCGACTCCCGTAGCTAGATTAGTTGATAAGGTATCTAGTGACTTCTTCCATTCAGAGAGCTCTTGTTGTTACCGCTAGAATCCTAATTTGGTCTCATACAATATCCAAGGCTCTACTCTATTATTCAGTGGTAAAATTTAGGTTTCTATTAATCTTCAACTCCATTTTTTATGAATAAAGCTCTCGATACTCAGTTTTATTCAGATAGATTATATTCGATTGAATGTGACATTAAAGTGCATTTCATATAGTATCTATAAGCCACTTTTTTTGTAAAATTTTAATTTTCATAGAAACTATGATGCAGTTTCAATTATTCTTGGCGTCCCAAGGTACGATGTTTTACCCTATTGGAATTAAGAGTCTTGTCATGTCATTAGGCGTATTTTTATTAACTTTTGAGAATTTCAAGCTCTGTTTGATGTCTTCATCTTTAACTATAGTGTATAATGAGCTTCCTGCATTATGTAGCCTTATTTTTTGAAGTTTCCTGATGCCTATCCCTAATGTTCAGAGTTGTGCTGAGCGGCGCTAGAACTAGCGCGGGCTAGTAGTGCCGCTAGTTTTTTAGTAGCGCAAGCACAAGCGTCGCTAGATTTTTAGCCAATGCCAAGCGCTAGTCGCTAATTTCTTGCATTAGGTATACAGGGTGTTGAAAAGTTCTTGGTACAAACTTCGGTTGCCGGTAGGTACTCGTAGAAAATATCAATATAAACACTTTTTCATGAAAAATCAATAACGCTTATATTTTGAGATATTGGGCCTAGAAAATTTATGGGAATTCAAGATCATACTCCAGTGTGGCGTGTATTGAACCAAAATAATCATCCGTATCACTTCTAGAGAGTCAAGGGTCTACTTCCCACAGATTTTGCTCCTTATGAACGATTTCCGCAGTGGTTTTTGAATTAGGAGTAAGAAGATCCCCATTATGTAAAACATGTGTTGTTCAAGGATGAAGCTACCTTCACCCGTGATGGACTCTTTAAAGTTCATAATGTTCACGTATGGCAGCAGAACAGCCCTCATGTCATCCATCAACATCGCCACCAGCATCGCTACACTGTCAATGTTTGGGCAGGTATCGTTCACAATCAAAACATTGGCCCATACATTTTGCCAGAGCGTCTCACTGGGAATGTTTACAATCTTACTTGAAGAAGTCCTTCTGCATTTATTGAGCTATGAACCATTGCGTATTCGTAGAAGACTTTGGTTTCTACATGATGGAGCTCCGGTACATTATGCTCTGAATGCGAGACGTTTTCTCGACCTTCAATTTCCAAATCGATGGATTGGTCATAATGGTGCTGTGTCCTGGTCACCGAGATCACAAGATCTGTCTCCATTGTTTTTTTTTGTGGGGGCATATGGAAAGTTCTAATTATGACACACCTGTCGAGTCGGAAGAAGACTTTGTCGCCCGAATTGTTGCCCGCCTGCTAGAGATATCGCGGACACCCATGGAATCTTTGACGAAGGTGTCGTGCTTGTATCAATGTTCATGATAGACATTATGAACAATTACGGTCCTGAGATCCTTGCTAATAAAAACTATCTCTTGTTATTGAGTATTAGAACTACCCTTGTATGTGTTAATGAGCAGAGTGCATGTAGCCTTTGCAGGTAACTAATAATCAGTGTTAATTATTTACATGATTATTTTACAAATTGAGCGTTTTTCGAATTTTTTAATCGTTGTTAAGGTATTAATAATTATATTTTCTACTAGTAGCTTCAATTTGTACGAAGAATTTTGCAACACCCTGTATACTATAGTGTATAGTACAATACTTACTTCCATGTATCTTCTCGTTTTATGGAAAATCACTAAAAAACACTTCTTTTATTTCTTCTATTTAGATTAGATTAGATAGGCGGCAGTAGACGAACCAAGAGGCCCATTCCCAAAGAGACACCGGGATTAACACCCCGGCTTCTTTGAGCTATTGCCATTATGTTAGTAGGATATAGAGGATTGGGGAAACGAGAGGAGAAAAACGGAAGACGAATGAGAAAAAAGAGAAAAAGAAAACAATGCAATTAAAATTATATTTCATTTCTATCTTGCAGTTCATGTTTTTCCTAGCACAGAAGGAAATGTTTTCAGATTTTCGACTAGTAGTAGATAAAATATGCCGAAAACTAGCACCAAGACTAGCGCTAGTGTAAGCGCCACTAGGTTTTGCAATGTGTAGCGCTAGCGGTAGCGCCGCTAGTATTTCTCAGTTCTAGCACTAGCGCCGCTAGTATTTCTCAGTTCTAGCACTAGCGCCGCTAGTATTTCTCAGTTCTAGCACTAGCGCCGCTAGTATTTCTCAGTTATAGCACTAGCGCCGCTAGTATTTCTCAGTTCTAGCGCTAGCGCCGCTAGTTTCTTTCACTAGCGCGCACAACTCTGCTTATGTTAGTAGCAACAACAGCTGTCGAGGATGCGAACTAGTCTACGGATTCTACTCCTAATCTTACATTATTATTATTGTTATTACCTACGCCATAAAAGGTTAGTTCTTGTCAGCGTTTGTCTATCTATCACCAAAATAACTTTATAAAAGCTATGAACGGATCTTAATAAAAATTTCCAGAGGTTGTTAAGCATGTTCAAAGTAATAAGTGAAAAACCTTTTGATGAAGATCCATTCATATGTTTGTTTGTTTACCTGTTTTTCCTTGGAGATATATTTCAAAAAATACTGAAAATACTTAAATTTGCAGGATGTTTTAGGAACGCTACAAAATGTTATTCTGATAATATGATTTCCGTTTGTTTGTTTGTATCTCTGTATGTTTGATGTTTGTTTGTTTCTTTGTTTGTTTGTATTATAACCTACAAGGTTAAGAACGGTTCTTCATTAAAGTTACATAAATTGTTAAAAATTTATAAAAAAAACACAATTGACCAAAATTTGGCGGAAATTTGTTAGTCTGTTTGTATGTTTGACTATTATTTTGTATTAATGTTTGCCAAAATACAACCAAAAACATTATAGGCGGATATTCAAGAAACTTACAAGAAATGTTAGTAAAGTTGCAACGAACAATTGGTCAGATTTTGGTGATGATCAATATAAAATACTAGTTTAGGACAAATTCAAAAATTTCGTTAAGGTAGCCGTTCTTGGCGAAGGTATGCGCTCTCCGAGTGCTTCTCTGATTATTAGTATTGTTTGCAGTACTATTCTAGTTTATTTAAACCTCTCTGCTTCAGCACAATTTAGTTATTGTAAAAGAAGAGATGAGCGAGGCATACATGTATAGAATGCCATAATAAACATCGGAACCCATGCAGGAGGGTGTTCCCACACAGGATCAACGCGCATGGGCACAGCAAGTCGGGAAAGAATAGGAAGAAGGGGGGAAAGTTTCATCAGTTGGTGTATGAAGCCGGAAGAAAGAAAAGTAGGCACAGAGGAAAGATATTTCGAAGGCTGAGCTGAGGCGTAGGTAACCTTGAGAATAGCCTTGTGACGTTGCTCCCCATAACGTAGGATTGGCGTTTTCATCCTACAACAACCAAAGTAGTACTTCATTAGCAACATTTTAATTAAGCAAAGATATTTTTACGACATATCAACGTTTTACTTGAGCCTCATGGGGATAATTTACAGCGCTCATTCTACTGCACAATATACTAGCAACGAAATTCGCTTTGGAAACCTCTTTCCGTACAAGTAGTAATTTAATTTGACTGATGATTTTTTATGACAATGAATCGCAAAAGTAAAGTTAATAATATGCATAAACAAGTATCTTCCCCAATTTGAAATGACTGAATGAAATTATTAATATTACGAAGCTCCCATTTTCTTTGCTGTTTTTCGTGACTGCATTGAAGAAAATCGTTTCCTTTTCTGATCTTTTCAATTTACGCATGATAAACTCGGAGTAAATAAAGCTTTGGTCTGGGAAGACAGTTAAATTCAGGGTTTGTGCAATATACGGCTGCAATGTAATTCAGGCGCCTTCGCTGCTTAGATTTCTCTGTATATACTATTTTGAGCGTCATTTCGTTATTACGAGGGCTAGTAGTGGCAGCATAAAGATACATACAGCGAGAATCATCACAGTATCGTATTAGAATAAATGGGGGAAATTCGTTCCTAGAAATGTTGTAGAATATTGGATTTGCGCTTAAGACGTCCTGTATAGAAGAGCCACAACGAAGAAACTGAGAATTTAGTTGAAGTAATTGTTTTCTGCTTTCACTTTATCGTATAACGGCCTGGGTCACTGATAAATATATAATTACATACATTTCACATTGGTATTCATTGTAGTGTTCCGATTTATTAATATTTTACGTATATCACAACCATAATACGGCTGAGATGCAAAATGCTTGCTGTGCATGGGCCAGTTCGCAAACTGCTGCACTTTGATTACTGTAGTGTTGTGCTGAAGCTCTTCGATTCTTCCTCCCTGGTTCCCTTGCCGTTGCGTCTCTTTTAATCTCAGCAGGCGTCGCCGTAAAACCTTCCTTATTTACAAAGCCAATGCATTGCTGGCAACTAAACAGTCGAATATCCAATTCAATTTGCCGGCCTTTCTCCGAATCCAATAGTGGCTAAAAATTTAATTCTTCTTGCTTGCACTTGCAATCTTGGCAGTCATTGCGCGCCTCCCGCTGCGCGGCCTCGCGGCGGTCACCAGAGGGCGCTGAGCAAATGAGCTAAGTTACTAGGGAGGTTATTAATTTTGCCTATGGTACCTGTAGGGACTTTGGTCCCTAGCTGCAAGCCTTCGCTCAATGTGCCCTGGTCATCTAGAAAAGTGGTACCCCATAACTAACTGTTCAATGTAGACCTCTGTAAAGAGAGAGCAGTGCATTGTCGTATTCCCCTAGTGCTAAATATATGCATTATAGTACATTTATGTAAAACCTGTGCTACCAAGGGTAACGAAAACTCACTGTTTTATCGACATTCATTAACTAGAGTCTCCTGCATGTAACGGCTATTTAATAAGTATTTATCCATTACTGCTGCCTGTCAGTTGTTCAAATTTTACCAGTTTTGTAAAAAAGTAATGTACATTTTTAAAAGTGTTAATTTTATATGACAAGAAACCTTTACTAAGTTGAGAACTACAAAACTAGCGGAATTTAGTGTAGGTCCCGTTAGTTTTTACTTTAGTAACTAAAAGAAAACACTGTTTTTGAAAAAATGTGTTTTATTTTAAAGTGAACTCAACAGATCTTCTCTTACAATTGTATAAAAACTTATATATCATGCATAATTAGTTTTTTAAATTCTGCTTTAATACTACATTCATAGGATTTTTTGTTACAAAATTGCCTATTAATACACAACAGGAAAATTGAAATAGACCCCTTAGAGGGTATGATCGACCTCCTGGGGGTCTACGTGGGTCTATAGACCACAATTGCAGGGAACTACTGATCTAGACTATCTAGGCTCGATATTAAATTTGGGTATGGTACCTCAAAGGACTGTGTTCTAGCTGTAGGCTTTTAGTCTTTGTACAGTGGCCATTCAAACTGTCAATGTTCAATAGTATTTGTGACTATCTATAGAGCTATGGAGGGACCATAATTTAGTTACAGGCATTCTCTTGTTTGGAGACATTACGTAATTTTTCCTTCCCACCATTTCATAAGAAAGTAATACCAGCTAAATTTCATGGCATTGTTCGGTGGGCCGAGCTCTCCTCGATAGTTATAGAACCATTTCCTTCGTACCTGAGACGTAATGTTTTAACCTTTTCAAGAGCTGTTTTTCTTCAATTTCTTTGGAATTGTCAAACTTTTCTAATCACAGGTTTCTAGTTGTATTAATACTATATTAGATGGCATTAAATATAACCAGTTGGCTATAAAGTATGTACGTTCAGGAATACACTCGATTTAGCTCAATTATTACTGTGAAACCATATTTTAATTTAAATTCTACCGCAATGAGCGCATGAGGCAGTTGGTGATGCACGCGGAATCCACCCACTCCGTGCAGAAGGGATTAATGTTGAAAATCTAAAAGCAAAATCTATGGGGAAAATCCGAAGCCTCTCTCTAAACGAATGCTGTGCGTAGTCAACGTGTCGCGATATCGAAATAAAATTCTACGGAATATTGAGAGCTGTTTCAAAATCCCACCATGTTTTTTGAAGTCACGCTTCCCATGGAAGAATGGGAGGAATATAGGAATACTCTGGACACCTCGGGCACTGGACGAAAGTCTGCTGCTCTATGCTTGCTTTTATATATTTTGTCTCGAGTGGTGTTCAGAACTAAGTAAGAATATTGTTGATCTTCGAACAACAGTAAATTGGGCCCGTTGTGTTTTGAATATGTCTGTATTTTTGCAGTGTTGAAAACGACTTGAAATTATTCGGTTGTCGATGAACACTAAATATACGATCTGCTGTTTTGTGGATGTGCGTATGTTTCTTTATTCTTCAGGACTAAATCAATTTGTGTTTATAAAACTACAGTAAAAGTGCCTGCTTTTTCTGTCCCTGCTATTGTATCTGCAATGTCCAGAACATGAATTTGAGTGGGCGGAACATCAGTATATATGCATGTACTGTAAGACCTCGCACTGATCTCATCCATGCAACAAAAAAAGTTTAGCACCTGATGATCTTTTAAAAAATGACACGCGTAGAGCAAGTTACAAATTTATTCTCATAATTGACTATTTTAAGCATGCCACGAGCAAAATTGTGCTCTCTTACGAGACTTACGGCGGGAGACGCACTCGTTTTAATATATGACACGTAGCTTTGGCTCTTAATATTAAATTAACTGACTGTATATTAGTATTCTTCAAGGACTGATACAATCCAATAAATATTTTAAACAGGTCGCCGGATATTTTCCGTAAGGTGTTGTTTTACTTGCGCAAACTTTCATTTTATATATATATATATATACCTGTAGTTGGGAGACTAAGGGGACACGGTAGGAATAGCATATAAAGACTGTAAGTATACTAACGAACAGCTAACCAACAATGAGCTCT
>LQNS02278161.1:8645813-8660973 GCA_001587735.2 Parhyale hawaiensis
AAGGAGGACCTGACCCCGTTTTTGCCATTGTGAAGAAGTCCCCTTCTAAGCACGAAATATATACATAAATGTGCTCTTTACGGCCCAACTACAGGTATATATATATATATATATATATATATATATATATATACATTTGTAGAGTTCTCGATAACGTCATTTTCATTCACAATGGGTGGGTTAGTTGTCTATAAATATGACTGTTAGTGATGGGCTCCATTCTCTGTACAACTGACGAGCGTTGCATATTTGAAGAACAGTTTCTCTTATTTAATGAACTATTACATCTTTGCAACCTGAAACTGACAGACAGAAGGGACGTTTAGCATTATTACCTCTATTTCTTTGCAATAAAGACAGATATGATCATGACTCATTTAGAGGCATTAACCCTGAAGCTCTGTATTTGATCACAAAGTGACCGACCTTTGCACTAAGTGATGTCGGCAACATACGCGGCTTCATCAGTCAGTGAACGACTCCATCCTTTGCAACCTTGTTTGTCTCGGTCCTTCAGGTAACAGCGACTGCAATGTTCGCTTGTGTCACGAGTGTTTGAAGTGTGCATGAATCGGAGCCACTCTGAATAAAATGAATTGCTCGCCCACACCACGAGCTGGGGACGAGCAATATAACAGCCCACAATGTGCAGCTGTATTGGTCTGTTTCCATGGTTCCAAAGTGGACAGTGCTGATTCATGAGGCGATTGTGAAATGGAGGCAATGGGATGCTTAACAAATGGTTAATTGATCCCGGAAAAAAGTCAATATGAACAAACGTATGTCGCTTGGGTGTGCAAGACAAAGAGAGATGCTAGGAAGTCACCCGGGAACCACTGGTGAATGTCATCAGTTAAAAGTTAAAGGTAAAATCAACTTGACCGCACCCTCAACTGCGAAGTTCTCATGCACTTGTTTGTGCTACAGATATAGGCCTACTGGCCCCAGAAGAGTAAGTGCAGCTACAGTAGACCACGGGTCACCAAGAACTATGGCGGAAGGTTCAAATAACCGCAGCCCTCCACCACCCCCTCATCTCTGAGGAGGCAAGTACCCCCACGGCGGTTTGCACGCCCGTCACTGCCGAGTCAGCACACTTAAATCAGCAGAGAACTCGTGTGCCTGGGTTGGCCTCGACCTTGCAATACAAGGAGTGTGAGCTAGGAACGATAACACACTGCTACCGTCCATCACTAAAAGATACTCAACAATTACCCTCTTTTGTCTGTGTAAAATTATGTATATCTTCTTCTCATGTTAGCTCTAAGAATGAATACCTCAGGATGCTTCGCCCTAACTTGTTGAGCACTGCGTCCATGTGAGAAATAAAATGTTTAGTTATTATTATTATTTGCTTGCGCAGCGTCTAAAGTTAAGATTTTGTCTGTTAGTCAATAAAGGCTTTGGTGTTTCAGTTATTTCGAAAAAATGAACACTGAATAGAAAACATCTTCGAAATTCCTAATGTCACTGCATTACTTGAGCTGACGCTCCCTGCGTTGCCGAGAGCAATATCCCAACCAAAATTAGTTTTCTTTTCAGTTTTGTGATTGGAAAACTGATAGCCTCCTTCATAATAGCTATTAATAGAATGAGGGTTCATTCAAGGGAATACAGTACAATTGCTGGATAGAACTCACTTCAACTCAATGGCAGGTGTAATAATGTGTGTGCGAAATGTCACTAATATTAATGCAATCTTGTTTTGCGGTCTTGTTATTAAGAATCCCTCCTTTCAGACTCTTTCATGCACTACAACAGTATACCTAGATCTCACTCATACTCCTTCCATTAGATGCTACCTTAATATGAATGGATGTTGCATTGATTTCCATAAATGTCCGCATTTTGTATAGGCTACTAAGCCCCGTTTTGCCTACTCGTCCATTAGTGCAGTCTCCTATCAATACGTAAACTCTATAGATATCCCCTCAGGGGGCATAGGATGGGCCATAGGCCATATAGGGTGAGGTTAGTTTAGGTTCGCCCATCCTATTGTATGGGAAGCAGCGCCCCCAGTGGGACCCTGTATGTCACCTTAGCCATTAGCTAGGCCTTCAGGACGTATGTCTTTCGTGGCCACTTTGCTCCCTTTCCACTTTATTCTTCTACTCATCTTTCTTCAATCTGTTCTTACTCTTCTTTCCCGACTTGCTGTTCCCAAGCACGCTGATCCGGTGAGGGAACACCCGCAATTGGGCCAAACTGCACGGTGCCGCAGACGCATGTTTATATCTTCTCCTCTTACTTTTTCATACTTTGTTTAGGCTATATGACTCAATTATTTTACATTCAGTAATGACTGGCAAACCTGTACATACTGTTAAAACTTCAATACCAAAAAATTCACAAAAATATTAAGGCTTGAAGTGTAATTACGTAGAGCAACTGTTTATGACATCCTTCGATACTTGCAGTTGCGTAAAATTATTTCCTTATATTTAGTAAAATACAGTCTCATGTTGTAGAATAGAAGCTTCTAAAATTCGTTGTATGCTCGATATGTTATGAAATGTCAAGTAAGCATCTAATGAAGTTGTTAACTAAAATTATTTGGTATACGTGCTTAGTGACAAAATTCTTGCAAACTGTAGAACTGGAAGTCGTGCATCTGGCAGCAGCATTCACTTAACTGCTGCAGACTGCAGTCAGTTAGTCGACTGCATTCGGCTGTTGCAGTTGTTTTTATGAAATTTGCATGAGTTGTTAGGTACCTACCGATATATCACTATGAGTAAATGATCAAATTTTGTGATGATCTACTTGTTTGTTTGTCACCCGCGAGCAAAGCGAAGATCGGTGATAATGTTTTCGTTGAAGATTTAAGTAAATATATATATTTGTATTTATAGACATAAATTGTATATTTATCTGTCAACCCAATAAGTAGTGGAATGAGTTAAGCAACGTTAATAATTCTTTTGCAGGGAGTTGGTGGGTTGACTGAGATTTGATTTAACTTTGGCAACCATGAAGTAATAAAACCTAGTCATACATTGTATGCTATAATGTTGGCTCTCATCAAGTGATGTAACGTAGGCACACTGGAAGTGATGTAACGTAGGTTCCCATGAAGTGAATAATGTGAGCACCCATGAAGTGATTTAACTCAGGTAACTAAAAAGTGATGCAACATAGGGAACCATGAAGTGATATAACGTAGGCAACCACGAAATGGTGAAATATACATAGGCAGTAATGTGGAATTATATTGATATTCACGATGAGCAGCTTTAGATGGTTCCAGTTATAAAGGAACCTAAATTATTAGGTTTTAATGTCCTTTACCGGCTGTTTTGGTATCTTTATCTAATAATTCAGTATATATTGTTAGTTCACTGCGACCAATGTAGTATTGCTGTGATTTTAATTCATTTTTTCAACATTACGGGGTTTTATTAATTTCCCTTTTGTTGCGGCTATTGGGATGAGGTCTATCGTAAGCTCTACATACATCAATTTCTGAGGTTATTGCTTCAAATCCGTCACTGTAAAAAACTTAATAGGAAGTGATATTAAAGTACATTACGTGTAGTATCTATGAGTGAATTTTTTGTGTAAAATTCTAGTATTCGTAGAATTTATGATGAACTTTCAATTTTTATTGGTGTTTGAAGGCATGATATATATCGTCTACTGAAGATATATGATTATGAATTTAGATTCTCTGCTCTGCTATGTATTCCTTATGGTACTACGAAGAAATTAATTTTTGTTTGAGGTTTCTGTAATTATTAAAACTCGTTTTATCAACCCTTACGTAAATCGGCATCCAGGTACAATTGCGTGAATCCCGATTTCAGTGTCCAGTCAAGTAATGGTGTGCTCTGTGGTTGATATATATATATGTATGTTTCATATTGCCCTCTTAACGAAATATGCGAAAAATTTTCCAGGTTGTAGATTTTGTACTTCAGTAACGTTTTTATGGAGATTGATGACCAGGTTAAAGAAGATGGCAGAAGTGGTATCCTTATCCCTTTATCTACATGCATTTCTTGCTTGAAACGGTTCTCGACAGACTGGGCCGTAGACACAGTGAATTGTTTCAGCTTTCTGTTTTTCTTTGACGAAGACTTTTCACATCATGAGAAAAACTTGGATGGACTGCAGCAATATCCGTCGGTAGACGGTAGCCAAGATACGCGATGGGAAATAGTTTAATTCAGTAATGCTCTGCTGCTTACTAATGTTAAAGTTTTTCTGCACTTTCTCTTAGGTGGGGAACGGTTGTGCTGCTGTGGATGAGTTGGCAGAGAAAGCACTCTTCTTTTATGACAATTTTAGTTAGCCTTTGTAGCGTACCTTCCAGAAGCATAGGTATTTGTTTTAAAGTATATTAAATGAAGACAGGGCTTTAAAAATTTATTACTGCCATTTTTTGGCAGCGAGGGCACTCTAGTATTATAATAATAATAACAACAACAAGTCTATAGATATTCATGCTTAGTTCTTGAGGTAGTGCAGTGTCCAGCTCAGGCTGTTTGAACGTCCCCCGCCGCATTTAATATCCAATTCAAATTCATTTTATACAAGCATATATATTATTTCCTATAAAACACATGAATTTCACTTGCACAAAACTCATGGTCATCGATATAGGAAAACTTCAGCATCAACAAGTGTAGCGGCAATAAATGAACTGGCAGACTAAAAGTTATGCATTAATTATGATGTTCAGTGAATGATGTAAAGCCCTCGGGAGGTAGTGAAGAATGATGCTCGGCCATTATCGGTTGATATCAGTGAAAGTCATGAAATAAGTACACATTTGAAAGAAATTTATTTACGTTGCTTGCAGCATATATGTATTTGCAAACAAAATTTTAAATTGTGCATGAGTTAATTCAATAACCTTGATAGTTTGATAGATGTAAACCCCTTAATGCTGAAAACCGAGTATCTCTTTTCTCAGTGATCGAATAAGTTGTTCACAGCAAGTCATAACTAAAATTTCGATGTTAAAATTGTATATTTTTATGTCGTAAATATTGTAACTTGCGTGTAACGTATCGTTTACATGATGTGAACATTGTCCTCGTTTGTACCTCTGTAACTCCATACTAAGACATGACCGAGTTACTAAAATGACTAAGATTTTGTCAATCGGCAGCTCACTTGAATGTCGTTAGTTAGGCTGGCGTTACCACTTCTGTTCCTTCCTTTGCATGGCTTTTAGATAGATTCTTACTTAGGCTGTTGTTGCTTTGTTTTGTTCTTCTTATTTCCGTCTCTTAGCGGGTTATAGTGAATGCTTTCATCCCTAACTTTATTCCGACAATTCCATATATATTTTCTGTCTCTATTTTGCAGCACTGATGATGGATATATTTTGTTCCGAAACTTTTGTGGTATAGGCTACTGTTACCTGGCTACATAATAAACATGTTTGTTATATGTCGTGTGGTTCTCCTTTTTATTTTACGAATTGTTTCATTTTTATCGAAAACTTAAATGTTGATTTTAACTTTCATGCTCAATACACCTTGAAAGTTCTGTGCACAAGGTAAACTGAGTTTAAGTCGTTCGGCTGGATCGGTCTCAAGTGACTGGCCGGGCAGTGCGAAGCCTCCGTCGACCGACCCAATGTTGACGATAGCTTGGTCAATTATAAAATATTTTAATCAAAACGCATTCCTTTTTCACTTTTGTTTAGCACATTTTAGTTATTTTTAGTCACTCGGTTGTATCTTAGTAATGACCAAGATGTGTAATTTTCAAGTGATTATGGTATTTTGAGTTCCAGTATGTGATTATTAAATTCACTTCATTTTTTCCATAAATGACTGGATTTGTAAATTTGTTATTGATTATTTTTTTTTATTTTATATTTTCTATTATTTCACGTGTAGTAAATGACTAAGCTCGGTGATTTTGTGCATCATTGCATTTTAGGTTATTGTCATTTTTATTTTATCCCACCTTTTCTTTTTATTAGCCTTCCATTTCTTGGGAAGTTCTGCTGCTGAAGCTGAAACTTTTCATAATGAAAATAATATATTAGGTGCAGCGTGGTTGGGTGTAATTTATATATTACTCCGCCATTTATGTCATATCACAGCAAAATGCTCTCACGGCGAAATGCCCTCACGGCGAAATTATCTGACGGCGAAAAGACCGACGGCGAGTTGACTCACGGCGAAAAGACGTAGAATCGTTTTTGTCGTGTTTATCTGACTGTTTGTAATTTGGTTTGTGTGTTTATCGGTCACCAAGATTACTCAAAAAGTTATAACTGATCTTTATGAAATTTACAGGGATTGTTAGGCATGTTAACAGTAACAAATGATTACCTTTTGGTGAAAATCTGTTGAAGTGTTTGCTTGTCTGCCTATTTTTTCCTATTACCACAAGTCAAAAAGTTATGGACGGATTTTTATGAAGTTTGCATAAGTTGTTAGGTATATTTTCAAAAGTAAATGACTAAATTTTTGTAATGATATGTTTGTTCGTTCGTTTGTCGCTGTGTTTGAGTTGATGCTTGGTAGCACAATAACTCAAAAAGTTATTGATGGATCATTATAAAATTTACAGGACTTGTTATTAATGCAAAAAGATATAAATTATGATCGGTTGGTCCGTTTGTGTGTTTGACTTGTGTTTGTCATGATGTTTGTTAGCAGCATAACTCAAAGAGTTATGAACAGATCTTCAAGAAAATTGATAAATATCATTGAAAAGCAAAAGTGATTAGATTTTGGTGCTGATACAAACAAAATATCATCGTTTCAGAACCAATTAGAATTTTTCATTGCCGTTGCCCTGCTTGGCGGAGGTAAGCGCTATCAGACTACTCACTAGTTGTTGTTATTATTGTTAATGTCACTGTTATTATTATTTCATGTAGTATACTACGGCAAGGTAGGTGTTCCTAAGTTCCTTCATTCAAACTCCTTTCATACACTAAAACAGCATAAGTATTGCTAAATTTGTTCCTTCATACTCATTTCGTACACAACAACAGAGTACGTATTTCTTAACTCATATTCCGCCAAGACTCCATTCGCGCACTACGACAGCATATAGATAGCTAGATATCTCTGCGTTGCTTCCTCTAGACGCCTTTCATGCACCGCGACACTATAGGTCTCTCTAATAGTTCGAGCTCCTCACAGTTCTCAAATGCCTTCTTTTGAATACTGAGCGCACTTTACTAGCGGGCCGCTCTCCACCGGAGCTCGGTATCCCGGCCATGCAATATTAGACCATCTGTCAGGGTCAATATCTCATGCTCAGAGGCTTCTACAAAAACGACCCTTCACTTTGATGGAAGATGCAGAGTCCAAACACGACCGCACTGGCTCTCTTATGATGCACCAAGGAAAATACCAACTAAATTTCTAGTAAAAGACGGGGTATTTGTTATGAGATGCCTGCTGGTGGAGCTCGCTGAAATACAAATTCATGTTCGCCATTTACGAGGGAATTTTTCTTTGCATCGAAATTGTATGGGAAAACACTGAATATGCATTAACTTGCGACTTTTGAAGAAGACCAGCAACTTCTCTGTTCATTTTTTTAGCCTCTATGTAAAATATTTATGGAAGACGTGATGCTTCAAAAGTCGGTGCGTCATGTAAAACAGTTTTGTGATGTAGCTAGTACACATGTATCGAATTTGCAAGACTGTTGAGAAAGACGTGCTTATCGAGCTTTTTTACTTGAAAGTTATATATGATTAATTTATTGTAGAGATCGTATATCATGTTTCTTCATGGGATTTCACACGCTTCAGTCGCGAGCTATTAAAAACTGCTAGATTCACGCACATTGCGTTCAAGGTAATGTATTTCATTTATCTGTAGCTTGTCCAGAACTTCTATTGTGATATTTCAATTGAGTTTAAGGCTGTCTCAAGCGAAATCGATTTGTGCTTATAATACCAGAAACACGGTGCATATTATAAAAGCAATTGAAAGACCACGATGGAAGTTCAGAAAGGTTCTTGCATTTTCCTTGCTGAATAGATTTTATAATTTCAATAGTTGAGTTAGAACAGATGTAGCCTTTAGTAATGTGTCTAAAACGGACACACTGCACTGAAAAACGAATTTGGTGGAAGGAGCGTAGACAAAAGCCCTGGTTTGAAGGTATCTCAATGGGAACCGTAGAACAACCATTTGCAAGATATGCACTGCGACATCATACTGTATGCGTCAACTAAAAAATATTTCTGTTAAAATGTACGTTATTTGATCATTTTTATATCCTGCTCACGGTCGTGGAACTTCCCGGCAACCCCTCGCTTGTTCCTTACCTCGACATTGCAGTACCTCAGAAAGTTCATTCTTTGAACTGACACGGAGTATTTTCTGCCGCTTGCGCCTTTGCGAGATAACCTACGACTACTTCTTCTATAAAGAAATTAATGATCAGGACGCTGATCTTGATGAAACGGCAATTTGACCTCATAAAATTCAGATTTGGATTCGAGTCCTTCTAATTTATTGCCGGAGTCGTGAGTAAAACACGCGCCCGGGGTCCCTTCTTGGGCCAAATTGTCCCATCCGTTGCGTACTTTACGACGGAAGTACTTCATGAGCGGCGCCGGAAAAATGGACTTCCAGAAATAGCTGGACGGGGGTACGATCCAAGACTTCAACTATCTCTGTATCAGTCTTAGTTTTCTCATCCAGTACGCGAAACTTGTCTATGGCGGGCCTTGAATTGTCCATTAAATATTTTCACTGCAATAGTGAAACTTTTTCTTCAAGAAAGCCAAACACGTTTTTTAATGGATTCCTAAACATTCCATGAATTTTTTTTTTTACACCAAGAGCTACCAAGCGCAACTTCATATCACTCTTTTGACAAAAAAAATAAATAAACGCCAACTACACCATACATTGGATGGCCTCCTCCTTGTAAATGATGCTTAAGGGTCACTTTCTAAATTTCTGCAAAAAAAAACTTCTAATTAACAGGTCGCACATTGGGGGGGGAAGGTGCAAGGCATTCATTTATCGCAAAGAAACAAAAATTCTTCAACGTAACCCATCGGTGGGAAACAGCATTCATTTCTGACCATTTTTAGGTCATTTTGGATTCTTAGGATTGAATGAATCACCCACAGATTGACTGTTGACGATTTACGTCTTTTACTGATAATACATTCGCTGTAATACCGCGAGCAGCTCACTTATCGTTTGAACTTCCTGCGTTAATTAGAACAAAATTGATGGGAGTTTCGTCTCTCAGCCGTGGTATCTATATCGATTGCACCTTCAAGTGCAGTATAGTCATATCAATAGAATACAACTTTTTCACCAGAGATAGAAAAGCTGAAACACAACTAGAAGAATAGTGTGGATTACATGTATCTATCCACTAGGTATGCTGCGATAAATATTAACCTGATCGTTTATGACTTGATTCTGTCTTTTCCTTACGAATAACATTACTAGGCACTAAGGTACTAAAGAGACCTTAATGATCGCCGCCACGGTAGCAGCATGCTTCCATTCCCAGCTGTAACACCTTGCATCGCTCGCCGGTTCAATACTCGGCCTGGCACGCGAGCTCTTTGCAGATCTTGGTGTGCTGACTCGCCAGTTGTGTGTGCATGCACGGCCCCGCGGTGGAACTGCTTTCCTCAGAGATGAGGGGGGTGGGGGGACTCGGGTCATTTGTTCCTTCCGTCAAATTGGCGCCATAGTTCTTGGTGACCCGAGGGCGACTGCGATTACACTTACTCATCTGGGGCCAGTGGGCTTATACCCGCAGCACAAACCAGTGTATGTGGGTTTCTCAGGTGAGGGTGTGGTCTAAGTTGACTTTACCTTTACTTTACCTTTACTGAAGCGGTAATTGAAATTTGCCTCCTCACACCCCACTTTGCTTCTTTTGTTCACTTCACTGAAAAGAAAAAAAATATTCAAATGGCCGAACAGTTATGTAAAAAAAATATATGAATATATATTGTCGAACAAAGACGACTCAGGGGGCAACTAATAGAAACATTCACGTTTTTGAATGGCTTCAACAACGTACATACAACGGACTCTTTGAAAGAGACCTTAGTGATCGCTTGCGAAACAACGGTCACAAACTCAAGCATAAAGCCCGAAGAACAACCTTAAGTCAGCAGTTCTTTCCGTATTCATAGTCAACATTTGGAATAGACTCCCTTCCGACGTTGTTGGTGCGGAATCAGTCAACAAGTTTAAAAATCGTCTTGACATACAGTGGGAGCGACGTCCTCCACAGCAAAGAACTCCTCCTCCAGCAGTCCCAAACTCTTGACGGCCAAAGCTTCTAAGACTACCTTAATCTGTTTTCTTCTCTCTTCCGCTCTAACTACACAGTTTGGCATCTCTAAGCTCCGCATATCAGCGGCTATTGATCGTGCTTGCTTGCATTCATGATCGTCTCATTGGCTGAGATTCTTGCCCCCCTCTCTTGTTTTCTTCTCTTCTCCCCAGTCCTCAGTATCCTACTAACATAATGGCAATAGCTCATAGAGGGCCGGGCGTAAGTTGGTGTCTCTTTGGGAATGGGCCTGTTGGTCGGTCTACTGCCGCCTATCTAATTTATCTATTATATGCATTCATAAACCTCGGTACATTGACTAGATAAAAATAGTGAAATAGATAAAATGCTTGACTCACATTTTTAAGGCCTACAGAATCCGTAATGCATAATTTATAATGGCAAAAGGACATTAGGGAGCTTCCAATACATGCTGAATAATCACTACAGTACTGCGGGGGAGTTCACGGAATATTGCGATCAATACGTGTACTTCGTTATATTTTAAATAATATAAGGAAAATATTGATAGCTCTTCAACAGTTTCCAGTTCATAACACGTTTTTATGTTTTTATCCTTATACCTGTTCTTCAGTACTGTAAAATTATTAAGTTTCTAGCTATGTCTACCTATTATTTTGTTTAATCATAAAATAATGATAGTGGACTTGGTGGTGGCAATACCGTTTCATATTCTTAATAATATGTAGCAATATTTAAAATGCAAAGCTTATGATGGTTACAAAATGATTTTAAGTTTATTTGAAGCTGCTGTTCTGTTTTTATTAGCAATTGAATGTTTATAAATTTTATGGTAAGCACTTTTATATTGGTTGAAAATAGTGAGGCTTATTACGATATTATTTTTCTGCTTTTTTGAAAATTATAAATACAGTAACGTTGTTCATCCATTACTATTTAATCATTTTCGTAGCAATCGATTACAAAAATATTTATGTAAATCAATTCCATTGATTAAAAATAGTGAAATTTATTGCGATTACCATATTCAAGACCAAAGAATTTTTGCTGGTAATAACATGCATCTGAAGCTGTTTGATGCTCAAATGTACTAGAGCTGATTGCCGTACTTTCTGTGTTTTGATCAGCTAAAGATAATGTTTATTATGACCCTTTGACTCTATTTCAACTAACTGCAGAATGGTTTGGCCATTGGCCATCTGCCGTTGAAGGTCAATGATGAATTATTCATGACTGCATAAGTGCCAAATGTAACCCTCACCGGCGGCATAATGAAGACTGGCAAATGGAAGAGATGCAAAATATTCAGTTCAGCGTTGAGCTGCGATTTAACTTTATTTTTTATTTTATTTTTTTTTTGCGCATATGGAAGAATAAAGACATTTTTAATGCTCTCTTATGACGAATTCTTCTTTTTGATATTTACTGCACGAACAGTTTCTTGGTGTGAACCTCGTAAGTTGACTCAAGTTTAATGCATTCCTGCAGTACTTCATCAAGTAAAGACGAACTTTGTGGCGAAGCTAAGGGCACCTGTATGGCAACAATTTCTTATCAGTTTTCCCGGCACCTGCAGCCCTTTCTGGCGGCATTCTAGCCCGACGCCTCTAGGCCTTTCCAATTTTAAAAAATTCTGACGTCATTTTACCCATTTTTTTTAGCTAATGGGTCTTTTACTAAAGAACAATGACGGGTATTTGCGGTCCATATGAAAACCAAAATTATATCATTATGGTGCTAATTGAGAAGACGGCAGAACTGTTGGCCGTAATGGCTGCAACAAAACTAGGCTCAGAGTCAAAGTCCGTAGAGCTTCCCCAACAGGGCTGCAGGGCTGCGAAAGCGAGGAATAAGTAATTGCTGCTAAAGGCCGCGCCCAACTCTGCTTTACAACACTCTTAGAAATTGCCTGTGTGAGGTTGATATAGCAATTCGTTCTCATTTTGCGCACCTAGTAGTCAATTTACAGCGAAAAGCGCAACTATCAGTAGTTTAACTGCTACAAAATTTACTGTATCGATTAATAGAGATTTATAAGCAAAGTTAATGCGCCAACTGCTGCGAAACTAAGCAAATTTAGTGATCGATTTCGTCAAAAGTAGCATGCTAATTGATGGCGAAATAGAGCAACTTCAAGTGTTTTCAATTAATCAGATGTAATGATAATGTGCTAATTACCTGCTAATTAAATTCAGCCACTCGTAGCATTTGACAGCATTTGAAATGATGTAATTACTTGTTTTTGGCTTACCCTCGCATTTGAGTTCTATATTTATGTAAAGTTTTACTTCTTCAGGCTTTTGAGAACTGCAGAAGTTGTGTGCATTCTGTGCAGCATTAATGGGAAATTGACTAACAACCCCTCACGGGCAGACCGACTCACTTCTCTGGAGATTCTAGCTAACCCAATTTAATTTTTCGAGACGCTTGCTTCATCGAGAGTATTTTTCGGTTTATTGAAGGCATTATGGAAAATTTAGTGGCCTTGGGCTGTGCGACAGCCGAGGTCGGACGGAAATTTATGGCTTAAAAAATTGCGCCTTGTTGCAGCTTAGGTCAAATATCAGCAACCCAAAGTGTGGTGCGCTGTGCTGCGCGCTCTTGCACTAAATTGTGGTCTTGATTTTCGTTGGTATGTAACAGAAATTTGTTGCATGACTACTAAATTGCAAAACTGTAAACTCTTTTAGAATAAATGAATGCCACTTTAAAGTTTTTGCATTCATTTATTATAATAATGAAGCTGTTATTTAGATCAAATACTTCTGAAAGTACCTAGTGAATAAAATTATTGAGTAGGTTAAAGGGCACACACAATGAGGATAGGAGGCAGTTGCGGAAAAAATGAAGATGCTAGAAAGCTAAAATGATGTGCACTATATAATACTGAAGTTGAAATTCAATCTATTACATAATCTCATATGTTTTGATTTAATTAGGCTGCATGAAAAATTCATGCACACCAAGAGTAAGTTGTTTTAGCAATGAAGCAATTAGATAATTTCCCACACTATTAGAGTAGTGCACCAAGGCTAATACATACAAATGCATTCCCAGTGCTGCTCGTCAAACAAAAATGTGTGTAGCTAAAGATTGTTTTTCCTGGAACGGGATGAAAAACTTGCTTTGATCCACCAAAGCCCCTCTTTATGGCATAAAAATCTATAATTAGCCGACATAATTGAACTTCTGATGCGCGAAAAGAAGAGTATAATTATTCACCATGCTGCGTTAATAATTAATCAGTTAGGGCTGTACATAGTACTGTGAAGAATAGGTGTGTTGGAAAATTCGTAGACAAAGACTTATAGAAATCCCTGCGTCCACCCCGATGAAAAAAAAAAAATTTATTCTGGATGCGTGAATTGAAAAAAATTACCGTCTATGCTGCGTTTCAAGGTAGTTGGTTATGAACATAGTATTAAATCATAAAATTTAAATAAAAAATAATCGGGGACGCATGTTTTCCGTAAACTATTTTATGACTGCCATGATGAAGTTATAATTAAGCTTCGAAAGCGTATAGATGAAACAAACATGAGTCGTGGTAAGTTATGCAGTAGTTACACCACACAACGTACAATTATATAAGAAGGTTCAGATGAAGGGTTCATGTGCTAAGACAGGGCAACTCTTACCACTAAGCTAAAGTTTTTCTATAAATCACTCCAAACAAGGTCATATATAGTGACTTATCTGCGCCTGCGCCATAAGAGGAATAGTCTACAGCAAGAAGTATTGTTTAATTGTTTGAATCAGTTTTTGGAAGAGCTTTAAATTATAAGCGAAAATTTCTTGTTTCAAGTATTAATTTTTTACCTCATTTCAGGGACGAACTTTTATTACCCAATAAAGATTTTACCCGAGGTCTCACTGCATTGTGATATTAAATGTAAATTCCATTCAACTCTCGGAAAACTGCAGTTGCAGTAAGCAATAGCATTCCGAACAAAGCGAGATTTAATGATTAACTACAACGAATAGATAATCGCATGAAGTACAATAATAAATAGTTAAGTTCCATTTCCTTGGCTTTTTTTTATAGTTCATCGCCTTGTCAGAACTGCTGTTGATGCTGCTGATAAAGTTAATAAGCGAAGCAACCTCGAAACTTTTATGCTAAAATCCATTAAAAAAAAATTCCTTCGTAACATACATTAATTTTTCCAGTCTCCATAAGCAAATAAAATGATTTTGATGGTTGCCAATTTAGTTATTAAGTAAATTTTATGGCCAGTATAACAGAGTTTGCGTAAGACGGGCAGGACGTCGAAATATTTCTTTCAGTCTGTCAACAACTCGGGGTCCATAGCAGTACTGTTGAGATCTATCGCAGCCAAAATTTATTGTTTCTCTTGAGCCAGTCTGTTTGCTAGGCTATGGCTGCTAAACTTTCTGATTTACGGTAAGTAAACAAAGAGACCCTTTGTGGAGCCTGAGCCAGGTATTTGTGGCCAGTATTATGACAGGCTTCCTGGTGGCGTTTGTAGCCAGTATTATAATAGTTTTTTAATGGTGGCATTTGTAGCCTGTATTATAATAGTTTTTTTTTCTTGGTGGCATTTGTAGCCAGTATTGTGAATGGCTTCAGGGTGGAATTTGTAGCTAGTATTATGAAAGGCATGACGGTGGTATTTGTAGCCAGTATTATGAAAGGCTTGACGGTGGCATTTGTAGCCAGTATTATGATAGGCTTCACGGTGGTATTTGTAGCTAGTATTATGAAAGGCATGACGGTGGCATTTGTAGCCAGTATTATGAAAGGCTTGACGGTGGCATTTGTAGCCAGTATTATGATAGGCTTCACGGTGGTATTTGTAGCCAGTATTATAATAGGCTTCACGGTGGCATTTGTAGCTAGTATTATGAAAGTCTTGATGGTGGCATTTGTAGCCAGTTTTATGATAGGCTTCACGGTGGGATTTGTAGC